>SNQJ01S0015138.1:23104-64598 GCA_010110895.2 Picea sitchensis | reverse complement strand
AGAAGGTGCAACACCCCAGTAAGATGGGACAACCCAGCTGATAGAGAAATAATTGGGCCAGAGCTGCTCAAGGAAATGGAAGAGAAAATGCTGAAGATTAAACATAATTTGAAGGCTTCCCAAGACATGCAGAAAAGCTATGCTGACAAGAACAAATCTCACAGGGAATTTAAAGTGGGTGATCATGTTTTCTTGAAGGTGAAAGCCAACATAAGTTCCCTGAAGTTGGGAAACTATTCCATGTTGGCAGCGATATATTGTGGGATGTTTGAAATCCTAGAGAAGATTGGTCCAATAGCTTATATGCTTGCATTTCCTACATCTATGTCTATACATAATGTATTTCATGTGTCATTACTTAAGAAATATATACCTGATGCTAATCATGTTATTGATTGGAATTTGATTCAGGTGGGGCAAGAAAGTGATTTTCAAGTGCATTCGATGCACATTTTGGACTAGAAAATAAAACAGCTCCGGAATCGAGCCATAGGGCTTGTAAAGGTCCAATGGACCTGGTACGGTCCTGAGGACGCAACATGGGATCATGAAGATGATATGTGGGAAGAATACCCACATATTTTTAAATATTTTGAAAATCTTGCTGATATTATGTAAATGAGTTGCATTGAGGATAGTGCAAAAATAATGGGAGGGGATTGTAATACCTTAAGGCCGAGCCCCTATGAAATGTAATGATGTTTGTAGGTTGGTAAGCCAAGTAATTATAAGCTGGTAGGCTTGTGTGTTTATTAGGCCGGAGAGCCTAGATGCTAAGATGAGTGGGCCTAATTTTGTATATGTAATTATGTAGAGTTTTAATAAAATACATCGCTGCATGTAGACCGACCACGAAGAAAGAGTTATGGGGGACTAAGATCCACTGGGTAGGGAAAGGGATGGGGTTGAGAGGATATGAAAGAGGGGATAATATTGAGGGCTTAAACCAAAGGAATATTATAATGTATTCCTGAAAATAACTAAAGTTGGGAAATAAACCCAATTATCCTAAGTTCCTTTGGGGAGAGGAACAAACTCCAAGTGGAGACGAGCGTGCTCCTGGAGAGGCAAGTGTAACCTAGGATGCATGCAGACTTATTTGGGAATTTCCACCTTTGTTGGGGTTCATGAACCATTCTGTCCATTCTTCCAGAGGAGTTCACGCTCACCATTGCAACTCTCTCACGGTTCTACAAGTTGACCATTCTCACCATTTTCCTTGTGTGCTCTCAACAATCTGACCAGTCTGGCCATTTAGTTTCCCACGAGTTCATCCTCAGCATGCTAGCCATCCCTTGTGCAGTTCATGCACACACTCAACAAGTATGCATCTAGAGTCATTTCCTCCATTGTGAACCCCAGTAATTTGCTGAGTCGTCCCTTTTTCCTTACCCGATTTTGGTTGTTGTGGATTGAAGAGGCGTGTTGTCAGGCTTGTGGTTGAAGAGGTGGGTTGTTAGGCCCGTGGTTGAAGAAGAAGGTTTTCAGGCCTGTGAGAAACTCTCTCTAGGTAAGATATTTCGATGGGGAAGTGATTTCTCCTAGAGGGAGTCCAACACCAGCTACAGAGCTCTGAGAATTCCTGATCCGACCTATTTCTGAAGCCTTGGAAGGGAAGTGGATAAACCGATGGAATGTGGAACAATGAAGGTGCATATTCACGGGGTGGGACATGCATGTGGAGAATGAGAGTCCGTGAGAAGTGGGCGTAAGTAGGCTCCTTGGAGAGAATCCTTCCAGTTGGACAGTGCAATTTCACATAGCCTCAAGCTAGGTATAGGATTCCTTTTCCCTATGTGGAGTTTAGTCCCAGCTTGGGGGTGATCCACTCCTGAGCGTGATGAGAAGTGTGTTCTAAGGCTGGGAAGTTCGTGGAAGGTTTGCACACAGTTGGTGGTCATCTATTAAAATATAAGTACAAAATATTTGTTCTCTGTATGATGTGTATCTTGTACATGTGTTATAATGTTATCATAATTGTCTGTGTTTATTGCATGTATGTATTACTGTTGCTTTCGCATGGATATGTGTATGAACATAATGTTGTGTCTATTTAAAATTTCATTATATATATGTATATATATCAAAGCGTTATTTGGAATAGAATGACCCTGCTTGGGTGGTCGGGGGTGTCACCAAATGGTATCAGAGAAGAAAGTTGTTTCCACTGTGGCATTGTCCAGCCCATTGAGTGGCTGGGGATGTCACAAAATAGTATCATAGTAGAAAGTTGTTTCCACTGTGGTGTTGTCCAACCTGTTGGGTGGTTGGGGATGTCACAACTTTATTTCTCTGTTTCTGGCAATTTTCATGAGTATTTCATTGTAATTTCTCTTCTTTAATTTCATTCCGAAAATAATCGAGATCAATATTATCGATGTCTAATACTTGGAAAGTGGTTTGCATCTCTTGCACAAAAATCTTGGATATTTATTTAGTAATATTGTGATAGACACAAAAAAATCGTTGTTCTTGACAATCTCAATAAGTGTCCCACTCTTTTTTTTTTCCTCAAAAAAAGCATAAATTTTATTTGAAGAAGAAAATAAATTCACATTCTACATAAAGCATGAGCTATCATGCATTTGAGCGATCAATCTTCCCATTAATGAATATTTGTGCCTAAAAATATATTGTCAGTTGTATATTGAATGCAATTGATTCATCTATTGGTTCCCAAGAACCAATTAGTCTTCAAAAAGTATTTCTCAAACTATATTTTCTTGAAAAGGTCCATTTTTTGGAGATCTACAAAGAAAATACTATAGTAAAAAATTTAAGTACAAGTCTGGGCCTGCCCTGTCATCCTGAAATATAGGATAATATTGTGCATAAAGAAAGAACCACTCAGCCACAAAGCCAAAAATAGTCGCAGTCTATCATCCAAAATACAAAAATGAAGTCTAGGATCCAACAGGATCCAGGAAGTTTATGAACGGTCTATGAAAGAACTTAGAGACAACCCCATCATTGAATTATTTTATCTTCCATTGTCCCATAATCAGTTGAGTTCCCTCCTTAGATAGTTTGTCGACCAGTTTGTTCTATTTCCTATAAATATGACGCACAATTTTTTTTCTATAAAAGTTCAGAATTGTAAAACCTTCATCAAGTAGTGGAGCCAATCTAATGTTGTGACATGCTTTTGTTTTTCTGATTCAATTGAGAAGCACCATAGAGTCACCAAAGAGTTGCAAGGTGTCAATCCCTCTCTTCTCAACAAAATTAAGCAGCAGTTTGAGGGCCATCAATTCTGCTATTTTTCCCAGTCCCATGGATAAGTTGAAATAATATGTATTGGTTAGATACAGTACCGCTCCACCTCCACAATTATGGCCCTCATTTTGTGATTTCCCATCAAAGTATGCCAACGGATGAGAGTGATCCATGGATTCTGCCTTCACAATCCTTACTGGGTGTTCATCCTTTCCTTGAGGAAAGTGAGATAAGATACTTAGACTCTATGCCACTATAATTTTGGGGGTGGAAGGTTTCTTGTTAAAGATTGAAGAATTTCGGGCTAGCCAAGTTCCCTAATTGAACAACAATGGTAGAGATTTGATATTATGGTTTTGTGGGTTTGACAACCACTCCCACCAAGCTTCCTCAATGTTTGCCCCTTGCCAACTGTAGGCCTGATTTAAAGCACATGCACATTCCTCCCATATCTGAATAGGTGTCCCACTCTTGATATTAAAAAACTCAAATTACATAACATCATGATTGTAGTGAGCATAACCTTATACGAGAATTCATTACCCTTAGGTTAAAATACAACACCCCTATAATTCCAAAGTACTATGCCATCATAGGAAAAGGAATAATTCTTGGAGATAGTGCGAAGTAAAGAAATAAACATAAATTTGTGGTTATGGCAGAGCCTTGTTTCTTGGATTTTGTAGCATCACCAACAATTTCCATAAGAATATTGTTGATATCTAAAACTTGGGAAGTGGTTTTCATCTCTTACATAAAAATCTTGGASATGCATTTAGTATGATTGTGATCTAGACCACAAAAATGTTGTTCTTAGTAGTCTTCATAGGTGCTCCACTCTTGATATTAAAAAACCCAAATTTCAAATGTTTATCTTTGAATTGTGGTTGCAAAGGATGTTTTCCTTCTCCTCCCTATCCACTCAATGGAACAAAATATTGGGTCTATTGTTATACATTGCATCACCCATTTGTGCAACAAATGATCCAACATAAAGTAGATTTCCTCTATTTATGGACATGCTCAGTGTCTATGAATGCACGAACCCTATTCTTCGATATCAATCCAACTACATTGTAGATTCTTTTTCAACCCCTTGGCTTTTAACATTGCTCTTACCTTTCTTACATTCTCCCACCTTCCAATGACAACATAGATGTTTGCAAGCAACACATATTAAATTCCAATGTTTTCAGGGTCTAGCTCAAGAAGATTTTTTAGCACATGTTTTTCCAACTCTATGTTGCAATGAGATCTATAGGCAACGAGTAAATTCCACCATACCTCACTATAAGGTTCTACTAGCATGGTAGACCAATTGCGTGAGTGGAGATTTTTTTGTCACACCTAGGGTGGAGCACCATGTTTACATGGTTGATCTTCTTGGTCCTTGTTTCAATATTCACTCCAATCTTCAAAATTGTTATGGAGATAACCTTACCTCTTCACGGATGTGCACATTTTTTATACATATTTGGTCTTTGTTTCAAGGTTCACTCCAATCTTCAAAATTGTTATGGAAATAACCTTACCTCTTCATGGATATGCATATTTTTATACATATATATGTAATGTGCCAGTGTGAACTATGTTCATAGATGGGTTATAACTTTTTTAAAACAAAATGGTTTAACTATCGAGTAAAATATTCACAACTTTACCCATTCAATGAAAAAGTACATAAAACATAAGATATCATAATGGTTTTTGTATATGTGAGAAAATCTTTAGTGAGATATTATCCTATATATTAGACAACCTCATACACAATTTTTATCTTATTGTAACATTATTATTATTAATTTTATTGTAACATTATTATTATTAATATTTTTTTTTTTTAAGTAACAGAGGGGAGAATCCTTCTATTCAATCCATGGAAAAGAGTACAAAGTAATACATTGATTTGCGGATGGGAAAATACCCCCCAGAAAGAGAACAGGGGATCATTTGAAACTAGCCTATGCTAAAGGAGATCCAGATGAAACAATACAATAGAAGGAGAAGGACCGGATCATTGTGTTTGCCAATGAGAAACCTTTCTTCCTTTTTTTTTGCGAACATCAATCCAACCGGAGGAGCTGGTAGGCTCAGCGGCCTTTACCACCAAAGCCAAATGGTCTGAGGAAGTGCCNAATATAAGCATACTTATTTTATTAAAAAAAACAATACTTTTATATTGTGGTATTTAAAGTTTTTTTTTTTTAATTTCAAATCCAACTAATTTAATTTAAATGTATTTAATATTTTTTAATTATTTTTGATAAATTCTTTAATGTATTTTGTATTTTTTTTTTTAATTTCAAATCCAACTAATTTAATTTAAATGTATTTAATATTTTTTAATTATTTTTGATAAATTCTTTAATGCATTTAATAATTTTTAACTATTTTTGATAAATTCTTTAATGTATTTTGTATTTCTTTTTAGTTATTTGGAATAAAATCTTAATATTCTAGTGCTTTTAAAAAGACATTGTATTGATAGACCAGAAATTCTTCTCAATAGAAAACGATAAATTCTTTTTGAAAAGTTCAGAGCTTTGATAGCAAGCAGGAGATACTGAGATTCTAATAAGTAAGCGGGTTCCGTTGAAGACTGCGCAGCGAGTCCTTCCATTTTGTCGATCTGGTTGCCCACTATAGAAGAACTAAAGTCAGTGTGCTTTCGTTGCGCTCGCAGATCCAAATATAGATCATCCAACCATAACTGGCACAGTGCAATGGCTATTCCGGAGCTTAAAGCACTTATTGGAACCTGGATTGGAATTGGCTAAAATACTGCCAGCGCCGTACTGTTTGCTGCTCTAGCCACTGTTTAACTGACAACACGAACGCTGTTACAAACATTTTATAAACGCTGACCACAAGATACGGACGGTCCACGTGTCGACTATCGAACCGCTAAGTTTCTATAGCCGGACATGAGCCACGTGTCGATATCGAACGGCTAAGTTTCTATGGCCAGAAATGAACCACCTGTAAACAATAGAATGGTTAAATTTCTATGTCCAGAAATGATCCACGTGTCGATGTTTGGATGGACAAATTTCTATGGCCAGAAATTGGCCACGTGTCAATAATCGAACAACTGAGTTTTTATGGCCAGAAATGTGCCACGTGTCGACGATCAGACAACCAGATCTACGACAAGAAGAGTGCCACGTGTCTTCGATCTGATGGCCCGGATCTATGGCCAGGAGAGAACCACGTGTCAATGATTCGACAACCCAGATCTACGGAGAGGAGAGTGCCAGGTATCGACGAGCAAATAGCCCAAATCGACGGTCAGGAGATGGGCATGTGTCAGAGATCGGACCTCTAAGATCTACGGCCAAGAGAGGGACACGTGTCAGCAATCAAACAACCCAAATCTATGGCTAAGAGAGTGCCACGTTTCGACGATCGAACGGCTCAGATATACAACCAGAAGAGGGCCACGTGTCGACAATCGAACAGTCTAGATCTATGGCCAGGAGAGTGCCATGTGTCGAATATGGGATGGCTCAGATATACGACCAGCAGAGGGCCACGTGTCGATGATTGGACAATCCAAATCTTTGGCCAGGAGATTGCCACGTGGCGAATATCGGACGGCCTAGATCTATGATCTGGAGAGAGCCACATGTCCAAGATCGGACGGCCCGTGCGGAAAAGATCTATGGTCTGGAGCCTTCCATGTGTTGACGATCGGATGGCCCGTGTGGTAAAGATCTACGACATGCAAATGGACACATGTCAAATCTGGACAACCCATTTCTAGATCGTACGACGAAAATGGTACGGATTCTATACCTTTAAGCTCCACGTGGCACATATTCGATGGCTAGAGTGGCGTGGATCCTACCGTCTGACAAGAGACATGTAGCACATATCTGATGGTTTAGCAAGAAACAGGTGGAGTAGAACAGACAGTTGTCGTGGCATGAATTTGACGGTTTAGCAATAATTAGGTGGCGCAGACGCAAGGATTCGACGACGGTTCCGTAGGCTCCACGGTGGCATTTGATCAAGTCGAAGCAGTTGATACAGTTGATGCCTGCAGCCATTGTTTACCCACGAGAAAGGGCAGGTACATCCATTAGCAAGCGCAGGTGCAACAACAGTTCCATTCTCGGGTTAGCAATAGATGTAGCGATTTAAGCAGATATATATTTCTTGACAGGTGGACTACATACTGGGAGACAACCCTCTGGGAATGTCATACATGGTGGGCTATGGTGCCAAGTTTCCAGAGCGCATACATCACAGGGGTTCGTCGTTTCCTTCCATATACAACCATCCCCGAAGGATTGCCTACAACGAGGGCTTCCAGTCGTTGTTTAGCCACGGTCCCAACACAAACAGTTTGGTTGGTCCTGTAGTTGGAGGCCCCGACAAAAGTGACCACTTCATGAGCCCAATGACCAATCCTTATAGGAGCTAGTGAAAAAGAACTTGATAAGGTAAAATGAATTGAAGAGATGAAATTTTGTGAGAAGATAAATCTTTAACACTTTAATACTCATAAAAATGGTGAAGAAGTTTCTTATAGAGGATTTTTATGAATGTAAGAACTTGATAAGGTAAAATGAATTGAAAAGATGAAATTTTGAAAAACACCATCTTAATACTTTAACACTCATAATAATGGTGAACATGTTTCTTATTAAGGACTTTTATGAGTGTGGACCTTTCCTTTTGTTTTATGGAGGTTAATTATGAAACACGCATGAAGGTATTGCTTATATGTTGAAGAATGGAACATGCCATGTTGAAGAATGGAACATTCCATGTTGAGATGAATAACCAACGGATATGGTATATGAAGATTAATGATTTCAGCATAGGATAAAATGATTATAATATTCTAAAGAGTGATACTTATTATGCATATGCCTTGCAAAGGCCTTTGGATTAAATGATTATAATATTCTAAAGAGTGATACTTATTATGCATATGCCTTGCAAAGGCCTTTGGATTGTGGATTATAAGTTAAAGCAAGTAACATGTATAATGGTATTCAATGGTTATGAATTTTAACATAGATTTTAAGTGGATGAATAGTGAGAATCCATGGCCTAAGCAACTCTTAATGCCATTTTGTGGAGTCTTGTGAACTTGAATAATAACAATAACAATGGTTTTAAGTTGCACCCCTTTTATCAATTTACTTCTATCAATTTAATAAGGTTAAGTATTTTTATTATTATCTATGACACAATAGATAATGGTTTAGGATTAGGAATGTTCTTGTTTCTATTACTGTTCCATGAGGATTATGTTGACAAGGTCATTTAAGGGCTAGTATATTGGATTATCTTGACAAGGCCATTTAAGGGCTAGTGAAATACACTAGTCAAGGAATTGTAGCACTCTTTTTTTGGAAAGTTCATTTTTTTTTATCTAAAATGTTGGAACTTGCTTCTCCTTCATCTATTACCATTAAATCTTCTTCAAGCATGATCTAAGCATGATCTATAGTGTTGGAACATGCTTCCCCTTCATCTATTACCATGAAGTATTCTTCAAGGATGATCTATAGTTTTATGTCATGCTACACCTTCATCTCCATTCTCTCTTGGCTTCCTTCTTCCATCTTAAGGATGATCTATAATGTTATGCCATGCTTCACCTTCATCTTCATTCTATCTTGGTTTCCTTCTTCCATCTTAACTTATTTTATCTTTCAAGTTCCTCTACTTCCTTATGAAATTATTCTCAATCATTAATGCTAATAGATAATCCTTTCAATTGAAATAAAATTCAAATCATTAAAATAATCTTCTATACAAAAACTTAAACCACTAACATACCTAGAAATCAATTCAAGACTTTCTTTAGCTTATCTGAACCTTATTAAGAGTATGCAGAGCTCTTCATTATACTCCTTCAAATTCATCCTAACTACAATTTTTTCAATCTTATTAATAAATTCAAAGAGTAATCTACATGAAAAAAATCTACCTTTTATTTTATGACCATTCTATCCCATCTCTTGATATTTTGTTTTTCACTACCTTATCTATCCAATTGAAACATATCCACCACAATGATGCATGGTAATTAAACTTTGTACTTGAAAATCTTACTTTATGGGATCTTTAATCTCCTCAACTCAAATAACTTATCCATCTTTGTTATCTTTCTTTTGACTACTTTATCTATCCAACTACAACACATCCACCACAATGATGCATGGTAATTAAATTTTGTACATGAAAAACTTACATGATTGTATTGGATTGAGTGATGAAAAAGTTGTCCGTGAAACTTTCATTGACAATTCTGTCCGCCAGCGTGTTTGCCTTGCGTAGGACATAGAGGAAGGAGATGGAGTCCCTGAATTCCAAAAGTTGATCCAGATGATGAAGACCCTAATTCAAATGCCAACTAGGGGAGATTGTTGGTCTTTGTGAGCCATTTTGAAGACAAATTTCCATAGAGATGATTAGTTTAGAGTCGCCTTCAACTAAAAGAGGAAAAGGTGCTCTTTGTCGAGCTATTATGAGACCATGGAGGAGACCCGAGAGTTCGATGACGTTGTTTCTGTTATGGCCTATAACAACGTAGTAAAGACAGACAATGACGCCCTTGTTGTCTCTTAAGATGCATCCAAATCCTGTCGGACCATGATTACCTTTTGAGGCACCATCAAAGTTGAGTTTGAGAAAACCATGAGGAGGAGGACACGAGTGCTCTAGGATGGAGGGGGCCTTGTGTGGGAATTTGCAGGGGAAATGGGGGACACGTGGTTGGTAGGAGTGATGTCCCATTGCTAAATAATTAAGGCTTCATTTGGCAGCGCTTTAAAGTCAAGGTCAGATCAGGATTGGAGATGAATTGTTTCTAGCATATGATTTCTGCAAGTTTCCTAGAGGGTGTCTTCTAAGGAATATTTGTCTTCAAAAGTTCGGCGGTTTCACTCTTTCCAAATATTCTAGGAAATGAATCCAGGGAGAAGATGTCGAAGACGGTTGAGAATTATGTTTTGGTAAGGATTGCCAGCTCAATTTTTAAGAGTATAAGTTATGTTACTATGAGCCCAGTCGGATTTTCTACAAAGAAACACAACATTATCCCATATGTTGTTAGATAAGGGGTAGTTGTCAAGGAGATGTTCTATGGATTCCTCATTGTTGTAAAAAAGAGCACATCTCGAAGGTCCAGAAAATCCTCTTTTGAGGATGTTTTCCTAAGTTAAGATGCGCCTATGGTGGACGATCCACATAAAAATTGAGATCTTTGGCCAAGTTTTGAGGGACCAAATCTTGACCCAGCTAGGGTCTGGAGGATTTGGTGGAGGGGGGTGAGATATTGATAAGCTTCTTTGACTATACAAAATTCTTTCGGTGAGTACCCCCATATGAGCTTATCATTGTCCTGACTGATTCAAATTTTCATGTTGTTCACATCTTGCACGATTTGCGCTCTAGTGTCTACCGACAGGTGAAGAAGGGATTTGTGAAGCGATAACCATTGCCTAGAGTTCTACTGCTCCATAATATGCAGTGTTCCTCAACCTTTGATTTTCCTTGTGGTGGTAGGTTGTGCTGTATTTCCAAGCTTGGAAGCTACTACCAAGAGTCCGACCATAAATTAGCATGGGCGCCATTTCTGATTTCCCAAAAATTGTGTTGTTGGATGAGGTGACATTGGAGTTTTGTAGAATTCCAAATGAGGGAGCCTTGAGATTTAGGAGTGAAGCGGATTAGGTTGTGAGGGTCCCAATTTGGGGCATATTTTTTATGCCAGAGTTGTGCCCATGGACTAGAGATGTTGGATATCTAGTTCAACCAGGTTTTAGTGCCGAGAGTTTCATTACTCTTGATTGGATCCCTTAGGCTTAGGCCTCCCATTTTCTTTTATGAACATATTGTGTCCCATTTGACCAGAGCCAATTTGTGGGTGTTATTTTCACCACTCCAGAGAAAGGTGCGTTGTATCTTCCAAATGGATTTGAGGACTCATTTGGGGGCTGAAAGAACAAAGAAGAGATATAGAGGCATTGTTTGCAAAACATATTTTATGAGAACTAGTCACCTTGCTAGATTGAGGGTTCTGAAGGTATAGGAGGAGATATTTTGAGTTAATTTGTTAATGAGCTCCTTCCAAGTGGATTGTTTGATGGATGAAGTGAGTAAGGGAGTGCCCAGGTATTTGGAAGGAAGAGAGGAGGTAGAAAAACCCATAGTTATAGCAATGTTACGTTGGGTAGTGGGGGGTGTGTTGAAGAAAAATATGAGATATTTATCCAAATTAATAGAGGCTCCCAAGGCATTTAAAAATGTGTTGAGAAGGATTTTAAGGGTGCAAGCTTCTTGAATGGAGGGGTGTTCCAGGAGTAGGTTATCATCAACAAATTGTTGGTGGGTCAAGGGCTGACTGTTGTGGAGACCCAGTCCTTTGAGAGAGCCACTTGAGAAGGAACTTGTTAGAATTCGACTTAACCCTTCATCCATGAGGATACAAAGAAAAGAGAAGAGGGGATCTCCTTGTCAGATTCCACGGGAGGGGATGAAGGTGGGGGAGGGGGAGCCATTGACAAGAACAGAGAAAAAAGAAAAGGAAATAAGAGAGAGGATCCAACGTACCCAGTCTTAACTAAAGCCGAAGGCTAGGATAATATTTTCAATGTAATCCCAGCTGAGGCGATCAAAAGCTTTGGAGAGTTCTAGTTTAAGAAGCATGCCCAGTTTCTTGCTAGTTTTTAGGAAGTGGATAACCTCATGGGATAGAATGGTGCCATCAAGAATATTCCTGCCCTCTACATAGCTCGTTTTTTCGGGGGAAATGAGCAGGGGAAGGACGAGTTTTAACCTGTTAGCTATGAATTTAGTGATGATTTTGTAGATAACATTGCCGAGAGGTATGGGTTTGTAATTACTTGGAGTTGCAACATTTTCTTCTTTGGGGATCAAAGTGAGAAAGGTGGCATTGAGGGTAGAGAGGACCCATTGAAGGTTGCACGATTCTTCCACTATGTCCAACACGTCCATCTTTAGAAAATCCCAACAGGCATGGAAGAAGTTGATTGTAAAACCATCCATCCCAGGAGTCGTAGCTTCTTTCATTTGCATGACAATAGATTCCACCTCTTGTAGAGTGATTGGGAGCATTAGGGAAGCATTGTGTTGGTTAGTGACCAGGAGAGGGATGTGGTTGGCGACTTATTGGATGGTGTCCCCCCTGGAATGGTTCTCCTCCATGAGTAGATATTCATAATAGGATACCAACTCAGTTTCTATGTCCTTGTGGGTTTCAAGCCGAGTACCTTCTTTCTTTTTAAGGAAAGAGATTATGTTATGCATTCTATGCTGGATGTTTGAGTGGTGGAAGAAAGAGGTTTTGCATTCACCTTCCTTCAACGAGGAGATTCTGGATTTTTGTTTCCAAAGAATTTCTTCTTGCTGACAACGCTCCTCTATTTGAGATTGAAGTTCTAAGTCTCTATGGGAGAGAGTTGTCGAGCATCCTTCCTAGATGATCTACTACTGTAGGGTTTCCATGTTCTTCTCTAGGGTCATTTTGGCCAAGAATATGTTCCCAAAAGTCATTTTGTTCCACATTTTCAAATGTTGTTTCAACATTTTTAGCTTTTGCTGAAATCTATACATTTTAGAATGGCCTGGGGGATGGGTGGAAGACCACCAATTTTTTATCATAGGCTTGAACTCTAGATTGGATAAAAAAACAAATTTGACTATGAAGGGGCGAAAACGATCCTTGCCTCTTTGGTGCTAGTGCAAGAAGAGCGACCAGTGGTTTGAGCATGAGGAAGGGAGAATGGAGCATGAAAGCTCATCCCCTACTGTTGCAATGTATTTAGAGACTAGAAATATGTCGAGCAGTGAGGAGATATAAGAGGATCCTCCATGTCGATTATTCCAAGTATAAGTTCCATTGGTGGTTTCCAGATCCACTAGTTCATTTCTCTCAATGAAATTATTGAATCTTGTGTCCTCCTATGTGAGTAGGCAACGCCCTCCTTTCTTTTCCCGGAGATTGGTGATGAGGTTGAAGTCACCATAGAGGATCCAGTTCTTTCTAGGTTTTTCTTTCTTATACCAATACAAGAGGTTTAGAAGGTTGATATTTAGATCAAAATTTTGTGGGCCATAGACATTGGTGATGTATCCATGCACGTTCGTACCAATAAGGTGGTAGGATGCTGAGATGGAGTTTCTGATGGTGGTGAATTCATTGAGGATGATAACTGTAGGATTCCAAGCGATTAAGAGACCACCTAAGGCCCTGGACACATCAATTACATTAGATTTATTGTTTTTCCAAATACACAATAGTAGAGCCTAGAGGTTTTCACTATTTCTTTTTGTTTCCTCAATCAAGAGTATTGTGGGTTTTTCTTGGTGAATTTTTATGCGGAGCATTTTGTGTTTGTTGAGACTGTTGATTCCCCTAACATGCCAATAAATGAATTTCATTGGGAACCTTGAGTGTTGGAGGAAAAAAATTTAGTGAGTTGAGCATATTTCCCTGACTCCACTAACCTGGAACACAAAGAGGCGATGCATTGGAGATCTGTTTTGTGTCCTCTCTTTTGAGATCTTTGATGGCCTTTTTCATATCAATTGGTGGGTTATTTTGTATCCCAAGTCTGGCGTGCAATTTGGCTTTGTTGAGGACCTCCTTGAGAAGATGAATCTTATTTTGGGCTATCGTGTGGAAGGCATGTTTTTTTCATGCATCCTCCAGTCCAAGGAGATCTAGCTCACCCAGATCCAGATCTCCCATGTCTTCATCCATTAGCGTGTGCAAATCCTGACTGGTGGAACATATCGAATTTTCGGGTAGCGACGTTGAGGACAAGGTGGGATCGGAGTTGATCTCTGTAAGGATTGGACTTTTAGAGGGAATAATGCCCTGGTTTTGCATTGGATCCTGTGATCTAGGTGGATATTGGTGGACACCCACCTATTCCAACTAGATCCACGTGTCTATTTTTGTTCAACACGTATTTCTATACTACTTTATAATTGTGAGTTATACACTTTTGGGGCTATCTAAAGCCTCACACATTCTCCAGGTGGATACAGGTGGCCTCTTGCTAAGTCCAACTGGCTTATTTTGTATGTTTTCATGTCAACACATCTTGTTGTACTTTCAGGGATGTTTTGGGGCCCTAAAAGTTGTTTTTTTGGCTTGCCACAATCAAACTATAGACGAAGTCAGAGTTTGATAGTGGAATGTGTATTTCTTTGAAATACCTTTCCAATGGGGTATCACGCGCCTAAAACAGAGGTCGTATGCAAAAGTTATGAGCCTAGGAAGTTGAGGTACCAAATTACACCAACTTACCCATAGGGCCCACATGACTTTTGGCATTTCACCTTCCAGGGTTAGGTTTTTGGATGTCTAGGGTTTTGGAATTCATCAATAATATGAAAAAGGCCTATGGAGCCTCATTGTAATCCATTCCTTTTAGGTGGATGCACGTAGCAACCACATCTCTTCTCAGAGATAGCTACCACCATTCGAGTAAGTTTCAGTTCTGCAGTTTTACAGTTTCAACCTATTTCATTATTTAATAGAAGATACTATTCACTGGATATTTGTGTTATTATTCCTATCTTTATTTTTATTGTATACAGTCTATTAATTAGTTCGTTCTGCTACTAAATCTGTATCAGTGGTATTAGAGCGTTCTGCTCTTCAATTTTTTTTCTTCGTGCATGTCCCCCATAAGGTCTGGGTACAAGAAGTTGGGACTCGAACCAATCGATCCATTACCATATAGGTCATGCCGAGCTCGACAACAACCGATGGGGGAAGAAAATAAAGATGATGGAGCAGGATATCCTATTAAAATGTTGCTCGAGGAATCCTTCGCGCGACAAAGGAACAAAATGATGGACAACTTCGTGCAGATCCTTCGATGGTTTCCCATAGGAGAAGCATATTCATCAAGCAACCATGCAACCCCCTTAAAGGTACAGATAAATTTTGATATTCCATTATTTGAAGGACCGATAGATGCGAGTGTTGTAGATAAATGGTTGAATCTACTTGAAGGATATTTTTTGGTCCACAATTTTTCTGATAGGGAAAATATCACTTTTGCAGTCCTCAAGGACGTTCCCCATGTGAAAGACTGGTGGGATACTTACTTTGAGCAAAGGGCCATGGAGGAATATGTAATTTTTGTGGTGGCCCCTACATGGGATTCCTTCTAGGATGCCATTAAAGAACAATACTTCCCTATTGGAAGCTACAAGGACCAACACACTAGATGGACCACCCTATGTCAAGAAAGGGACTAGACAGTACCAAAATTCACCAATATTTTTCATACCCTATGCACCAAATTCGGTATCAAATATTTTGAGCCTCATCTAGCGATCAAATACCGTGGTTGTTTGCATAGATACATTCAAACAAAAATGGATTTCTTGGACATCGCCTCGTTGGGCACGACTTATAGATACACTGTTAAGATTGAGAATAAATTTAAGTAGAAACGAAGAGAGTTTGGATCTACAAACCCCTTACAGTCGAAGTAGGGAAAAGGCAACCCCAACCCACACAACAAGGGACCAAGTCGAGATGGCCTCCCTCAAGACAATCCGTCCAAGCCACAACATAAGAAGGGAAACGATAAGACGAAGAAGGACACAGGAAAATGGTGTGAGTACCATAAAATTCCTTGGCACAACACCAAGGAATGCCGCTCCAAGAAGTCCCTCGTGGTCAAGCTAAAGGCTTCCGAGTTAGAGGCCAATTTTTATTCCGAGTCAAATCCTAAAGGAGGGAAGCAGATTATTGATGTTGAACCTAGTGCTATAGTCGCTACCACCAAATTCTGACCAAGAGAACCAGAAGAACCAAAGGAAAGGGAACGCCTCTTTCACTCGCAGATGTGGGTCAAGGGGGATCCGATTCATTGTTGACAATGGTAGTCAGAAGAACCTGATTTCAATAGAGTTCATCAAGCAACTGAACCTGCCAACGACACTGCACCCACATCCTTACACCATCGGTTGGCTTCGTCAAGGAAGAGATCTCTACGTCAACGAACAATGTCATCTTCTCTACGACATCAAGCCTTTCAAAGATGAGGTACTATGTGATATTTCTCCCCTTGAAGTTTGTGATGTTCTTTTAGGAAAACCATATTTGTGGAAGCCTCATGCTGTGTATGAGTCTAGACCCCACAATGTTATTATTACTTTGGTTAGACAATTGTACAGGATCCCAGAGGTGGCATTGCCTACTGCTATTTATTTAATCTCTGCTAAGCAATGCAGTAAGGTCATTTCACAAACCGAGAAGTTCTTATTCTTTGTGATCTGTGCTCATAGTAAGCAGAAGGTTGCCACCACTTCCGCGGCATCTACTTAACACCTCTCTTTACAACAAAAGAAAGTGGACGGGATCATGGAAGAATACAAAGACATACTCGCCTCACCTACAGGGGTACCAACACATTTCCAAGTCAAGCATCCCATTGATCTGACCCCCAATGTACCTCTACCTAATGGGCTAGTCTATCGACACTCGCTGATGAAGAATGACAAAATCAGGTGTCAGATCCAAGAGATTCTTCAAAAGGGGCACATCATACCCATATCCTCCCCTTATGGAAGCCCAATTATATTGGTGCAAAAGAAGGACTGGACTTGGCGACTCTGCATTGATTACAGAGCCTTAAACAAAATCACAGTCAGGAGCCGCTACCTCATTCCTAGGATTGATGACCTTCTTTACCAACTCAAGGGGGAAAAGTTATTCAACAAGATTGACTTGAAGTCTGGCTACCACCAGGTTCCCATCAAACCAATTGATGTCCGGAAGACAACCTTCAAGTCTAAAGAAGGTCTCTACGAATGGCTAGTCATGCCCTTTGGCTTAACAAATGCACTAGCCAATTTCATGAGGTTGATGGATGATGTATTGAGACCCTTCACCAACTCATTTGTGGTAGTATATTTGGATGACATCCTCATCTTCAACATAACATCGGAGGAGCGCATGCGACATATTCAACAGGTTTTGAGCACTCTACGACAACACAAGCTTTATGCCAACTTGGAAAAATGCTCTTTTGGCATGAACAAGGTCCAATACCTGGACTACATTGTTAATGAGCATGGGGTACATGTTGATCTAACTAAGATCCAAGTCATCAGTGACTAGCCAACCTTGACCACACTGACCGAGCTTCAAAGATTCTTAGGACTAACCAATTTATACTGATGGTTTGTGTTGGGATTATCCCATACTGCATGGGCCCTCATCTAGGTGACCAAGGGAGGTGGTAGGGCCAAGTTCGTATGGGGGAAGGAGAAACAACAAGTATTCGATGATCTAAAACATCGCTTGTGCTCAGGTCCAATACTCTCCTTGCCCGATTTGCAACACCCATTCGAGATTGAGACTGATGCATCTGACTATGCTGTGGGCGCAATTCTCACTCAACATAGGCATCTTGTGGAATACCATAGTGATACACTCTCCGATAATGTCCGAAAATACCCCACCTATGACAAGGAAATGTATTCCATTGTACAATCATGTCCTCAATGGAAACATTACATTCTAGGGAAAGAGACAATCATACACATTGATCACAAGCCTCTGCAGTTCATACAGACACAAGGGAAATTGCAGAATGACCGCCATCAAAAGTGGTCCACCTACCTACATTAGTTCCATATCAACATCAAGTATAAGACAAGTATCTACAATCCTGTCACTGACTACCTTAGTCGACCTCTTGTGGATGCACTCACCATTGTGCTCCAGTCTTGTGGACATGAAGCATCAGTGTGGCCCCACCTTTATCAACAAGATCTAGACTTCACCACCACATATCAAATCTTGGGTACATGTACCACTGTCACTGATTTTCACCTTCAGGACGAAATCTTATGCCACCTGGTCCACCTCTGTGTTCCTACAAGCGAGCGTGCAAAGATGATTTGGGAAGCCCACTACAGTCGGGTTGCATGACATTTTGGCGTAGAGAAAACTGTGGCCATTCTTCAGGAACATTTTTATTAGCCAAAAGTTTGACAAGACATCAGCAAGTATATCAGATCTTGCACTGCCTGTGCCATTTCCAAGCCAACCATCAAGAATAAAGGATTATACACCCCTCTTCCTATTCCCGAGAAGTCATGGGAATCCATCTCAATGGATTAAATGTCTGGTTTTCCGTCCACCAAGCACGAGAATGACTACATGTTTGTGGTCATTGATCAGTTTTTGAAGATGGCCATCCTCATAGCTTGTAAGAAGAATGTCACACTAGCAAAGACTGCCAAGATCTTCTTCGAACGAGTTTGGGTCCACTTTGGGATACAACAGACCATCATCTCCAACCAAGACAGTAGGTTCCTCATCACCTTTTGGTCAAGTCTCTAGTCTCTATTGGACACCAAGCTCACAAAATCCACTACGTTCCACCCCCAAACCGATGGCCAAACTGAGGTCATTAATCAGATGATTGTGCACATCCTGCGCATGTAAAATTATAAGCATCCCCGTACATGGGACGAGAGTCTTTCATATGATCAACACAAATAAAACAAGGCTCTCCATAGTTCCATCGGCCATAGCCCATTTCAGGTGGGTCTGGGATTCCAACCTTTGGGACTCATTGATGTTGCACTTCCTCTTGCCACCGCATAGACAAACTCTTTCCCTAATCATTTTGCGATCGACAAGTCCACTAGATTCATTGAGTGGATTCATCACTTCCGCCAACACGTACAGGAGATTTTGCAGAAATCCAATGCTAAGTACAAGTAGTGCCACGATCAACACATGGTACCACACCAGTTTCAGGTTGGTGACAAAGTCTGGTTACATTTGCAGAAGGAGCGTCTCACCGGGCCCCATCGGAAGCTTCGCCCACTCCGTTATGGGCCTTACACTATGACCAAGGTTGTGGGTAGAAATGATTTGGATCTCAACACTCTGCCCTTCCTTGGTCTGCATCCAGTATTCAATGTGGACCTCCTTAGGCCATATTTTCCACCATTATTGGACACCTATGAGATCGCCGAACAACTGAAACCAACATAGCTCAACCCTGACTGCATAGAAAAAGCATCCACTGATCAGATCGTGGACACACAGGTCAAGGGAACTCACCAACAACGGATTCAGCTTTATCGGGTTATCAAGGTAGGGAAACTCCTACACCAAGGAAACTGGCTCACCCGGGGCCAAATCCAGCAAAATTTTCCTCACCTGATGGGGGAAGTCAATGCAATGGAGACCATTTCTTCCTAAGGGGAGAGGATTGATCCAGGTGGATATTGGTGGCCACCCACCTATTCCAACTAGCTCCTCATGTCTGTTTTTGTTCAACACGTCTTTCTGTACTTCTTTATAATTGTGAGTTGTACACTTTTGGGGCTGTATGAAGCCTCACACATTCTCCAGGTGGATACGGGTGGCCTCTCGCCTAATTCAAATGGCTTATTTTTTATGTTTTAATGTCAACACATCTTGCTGTACTTTCAAGGTTGTTTTGGGGTCCAATTTTTTTTTTTGGCTCACCATAGTCAGACTGTAGACAGAGTCAAATTCTAATGGTGGAATGTGTATTTCTCTTAAATACCTTTCCAACGAGCTATCACATGCCTAAAACGAAGGTCGTATGCAAAAGTTATGACCCTAGGAAGTTGAGATACCAAATTACACCAACTTACCCATAGGGCCCACATGACTTTTGGCGTTTCACCTTCTAGGGTTAGGTTTTTGGATGTTTAGGGTTTTGGAATTCATGAGTAATATGAAAAGGTCCTATGGAACCTCATTATAATCCATTCTACTCAGACGAATGCGCGTAGCAACCACATCTCTTCTAAGAGATAGCTACCACCAGTCGAGCAAGTTTCAGTTCTGTTTTTTTACAATTTCAGCCTATTTCATTATTTAATAGAAGATATTGTTCATTGGATATTTGTGTTATTCTTCCTATCTCTTTGTTTATTGTATACATTCTATTAATCAATTCATTCCGCTACTAAATCCAGATCATCCTAGTGCTACTTTTTGGGGGTCTGATGGATTTCTTCCTTAATGGGATCCACCCCATTCGATTGTTGGGTGAGGGCTTGAAAGTTGTTGCTTGTCGACGAGTCCATGGATTTGGCTACTGCGTGGGATTTCTGGTTGTTTCATTGTCGAGCATGGATTGTTGTGAATCCTTCCTCGTCCATGAGAGTGGCACCTTTGAGAGTTGTGGCTGGATTTTTTTGAGGGAAGTCTCTGAAGAGGTGCTTGTGGTCATGGAATTTGTGACATCTGAAGGGGACATGCTCATAATATAGAGTTTGGATCCATTCTGTGTCTTCATGCGCGAGGAAAATAGACTCTGGAAGGGATTTGGTGATGTGCATGTAGACACATATCCTAACATCAGAGATATACTTGTTGGTTTTAGTTTGCTCTTCTATTTTGACAAAGTTGCCCAGGGAATTGCCAATGTCTTTGAGGGTTTCATCATCCCAGTAGTCTTGAGGCAAGGAGTAGATTCTGATCCAAACCAGAGCCCAAGTGAAGTCTTCTTTTTATGGATCGAAGCGTTCTGTCCAGTTCCAAAGGTATAGTCCTGTTGAGTTGAAGAAGTAGGCCCCCCCTTCCAGTATTTTGTCTCTGTCATCGAGCCGAGTGAATATCATAGTGAAGAAACCTTTTGAGCCAACTTGGATGTCAAAATGTGCTTTCAGTTTCCATTTCACTATGATCCAACTTAGAAGTGCATGCTCTATGGGCCAGATTCCAATGAAATTTCCTATGAGCATGCAATCTTTCATGTTTTCGATTCTGGCGTTGATACAGGATGGTGGTAGCTCGATCCTTGGTCTTTAATTATATTTGGAAATGCATGTGTTGGTTTTAGTTTCCTCCAGAGATGGGTTTGTTGAAGGTGACTGGGCACATGTCAATTGCTCTGCATTCTTTGAAGTGTGTTGATATTATTGCATGGGTTCCTGGGTATGTTGATCTTCCTACATGGGTTCTTGATTTTTTTCGAGAGCATTGTTTAGGGCTTCTTTGTAGGAAAGGGAGGAGCCCCTGACTCCTCCCTTCGGGGATGCCATGGGAATCTGAAGCTATCTTCCCACGAATATGGTGACCTAGACGAGGGTGAGGGTGGACAAGGGTTTGCACAGAGCTAGGGTTGTGTGCATCAGGGAAAAAGGTGGATCCTCAAAGTTTCATTGGCTTGGGTTGTAATCTCCCTATTCTATGTTTCTTTATGATTGAAGAATAATCAATTTTACATGCCAACACATGAAATGGAAAAAAAATTATTGTTTGAATCCATTTCATGTTCTTGAAAGTCTAACCTTATATTTGGTACATTCAAACAATGCACATGTGATGTGGGTGTGGAGGCTCTATGGATGAGTATGATCAAGTACCACTTAATGTGTTCTCTAAATTTATGCATACTTACATATCAAATTTTCATTGTATGCAATTGTGGACTAGATGGCTTCCCTCTGAAACTCATATTTGTTCACACATACTTATATATGAAATCTTCATTGTACATGGATGTGGGCTAGATGGGATCCCTTTGGAATTCAAAGTTGGTCATCAACCTTTCCATATGTGAGATCCATGATTTGACATCCCTTATTTGAGTGGATGTAAAGCATAATATTCTCTCTACCTGCTCATGTTCTACATGGTGATCCCTCAAATCTATTGGGAATTCATCTGGACAATAATATTGAGGGGTTATTCACCTTTATCCAACCATCCACACCTTAGATGGTATCATACCTTTTTGTGTATGACATGTCTTGGTCATTAAAAAGGACAACCTGATTTTAAGAAAAGTTTCTTCTTTCTATAAATAGTCACTGGCTTGAAGGTCTAATGGGTAGCTGTGTACACCAATCCTAGTGTGACATGTAGTAAGGTTTTTCATATCTCACATTTACCAAAAAGAGCATGAAAATAGATTTATAATAGATGGAAAAGATTGTAGATATATTTCAATAGAAACATTATGATTAGGTGATTTATTGGTATTTATGTTATAACTAGTAATGGCCCAAAAAGGTGCAAAGACACACTGCAAGAAGAATTAATGTATAAAAAGAAACGATTAGATATGTTTGTTACATATGTATTTGGCCACTATAATAAAGGTGGTCAGATCAAGCAATGAAAGATCATGTTTTTTACAGATGTATTTGGCCACGTATGATTAGATGTATCTTATTGGCCATTTATATGTCATTGGTTACCCTTTTGTTCCTCTCTAGATGTATTTCTCCTGCATTTATGACACACCGACAACTTTTCTTTAGGAAACTCACGCTTCCCATGACTTGTCTTAAGGAAACAAAATAACTCCTTTAGAGAAAAATAAAAAATAATATATTCACATTAGATGTGTGCTCCTGAGTGAAAGTCACATGATCTATACACCTATGAAATCCCTAACTTTTACCCCCAAGCGGTATTGTGGGAGAAGGATTAATAATCCATTGACAACAAGGATATGCTAGAGAAATTCCAGGAGGAGTATCCCTATACTTTTGTTTTTTCCCCTCTTTAGAGCTCCTTGGTTTCGAAGTTATTTCTAACTTTGAGTTGGGTTAAAAACTCTCATATTTTTCTTGACCATAGTAGAGTTGGAGAATATGGGTGGAGTGTAAACATACAAGTGGTCTAGGTAGGAGGAACCTGAACCCTGGTGATGAAGGTGTTGGAAACATTTATCAAGTATAAGGTTGGTATTTGTTGTTCATGTTTAATATATTTATGAATATCTCTCTTCCCCCCCAAATCATGGTGCACTTTATTTGATGATTTTATTTTAATTTATGATTTTAGGATAAATTAACCTCTTGATGTAAGTTAGAATCAATGCACGATGAATTTATGTTATCTATCTATGTGTTTATCATAATTAACATTTATATGTCCATTTGGATTTGAGGAAGGTTTGTTCTTGGTGTTATGTGTAGGTCTGAAGAAAATATTGGGACCAAGTATTTGGATTGCATTTAAACTTCATAAAGGGATTAACCATTTGATCACATGTATTCTTCCATCCTCTTTTGTTATGTATTTACCTTTTGTAACTTATTGTTTCTAGAAATTTGATAGCTATCTTCTATTTTCCCTATTAGTGATTCACCCTAAGTCATTGGGGATTTTCCCGGGAGTTATTTACAAGTTGATTTTCTTTTTATGTCAAGAAAATACATACTCTATTGCCAAAATTATGAAAGGTTGATCTTCTCTTTTATCTCCTTGAAAAATTTGGAAGACCTTAAGCTTATGAAGAAATATCATATGTGATGAAAACCATTTACTATGTATAACTTAAAGTTTATGTTTTTTTTCAAAAACAAAAACATTAATGATATATGATAGGGTAAATTCATGAAGGTGGGTAACAATTTCGTGAGAATCATATCTCCAAAATTCTGAAAGACCCTTTTTTTTTGGTTGAATTAATATTTTTTTCAGCCGAACCTTTAAACGTCAAATCGAATGGTACCGTGACAATACCCTCAATTTTTGTTTACAATTTTAGCTGGGCAGATTTTTTTCATCCAATAACAACTTTTCGGCTGAAAGATATTCTGATCAAAAGGTTATTTCGACCGAAATAACTTTTCAGCCGAAATGTTCTTTTGACTGAAAATATGTTTATATATTATTTGTACATCGCAACTGTTATGTTTTTTCTCAGTTCTTTGCCATAGTGTGAGTGTTAGTGTTAGTGTCAGTGTGAGTGTTAGTTGATTCTGTTGGCCGGTTGCAGTCGGGTGGACGTCGGAGCTGCGGGCGGGCCGGTCTTGGAGCTACGGAGATGCGGGGGGGTCTTGGAGATGCGGAGCTACAAGTAAATTTCGAGTTACCTCTTTTCATTCTCTTTCCTTTCACTGTATTATGTACTGTAATTAGATGCCTATTTTTTTTTTTCAGTAGTTCCTTAATTTGTTTTCGGATATATACTATATCTGTTATATATACTAGGCAGTCCCTTTGAAACTTTTTAGTCATTAACCATGCTCTGCATATTTTATTTAAGTTGGAAACTGCACCGCTCCTTCAACATGAGAAACAAGTTCTGCGCATTATCAATATTTACACTCCTATCAAACAATAATCTCCGAGCTAATTAAAATGATCATTGTACAATTTTCAGTTCCCGAATGTTGGTCATAATTTGATTATGTATACGAATATGTATGGAACGATTGTGGTTAGTGACATAATATTTTCTGTAAATTATAATTTTTTTTTCTTTATACATGTTGACAAAATGGTGAATAGTTTATATATAAATTTTTTGTACATAATTAATATTTTTTTTGTTAGTACATCTAGTTTGAATTATGTTAAATGTTAAACTGGGGATTGATTTTGGTTATTATATACACTCAGACCATAATAAATTTTAGACTACGAGCCTTAATCTAGAAATATTCTACTCCAGCTATGGTAATAAACTTGTTGTGTGACTGCATATTGCTGAATTAAGTATACACACAATATACTTCTCTTTTCTCCAATAAAGAAAATATTTAAAACCCTAGTGTACTAGACATTGAAAGCCCATAATCCTGACAAGAAGACATAAGACTTTCAATGTGACCATCTGTCAAAACCTGTTTATTGGCTTTTAAAACCTGTGATTACCATTTTACTCAGCTATGGTAGCCTAAGTTAGATTACCTTTTTTTCGTGGAAAATTCTGCGAATAAATCTTTATCATTCACATAGTCAATGAGTTTTACAACCTTTTCCAACATATTTTTAATATGATCATCGATCATTCTTGGAATTCCACCCTCCTTCACTGCATTATGACAAAAGGCTGCCAGTAAATTTGGAAGTGAGCTTCCACCCACTGCTTTATTGCATATTACCTCAAATGCTTCGTGTAAATCCATATGGATGCATTTATTCTTTTGAAATGCATGTTTTACATAATCCATATACATGTCATAAATTTCTATGATCTTCTGCACGAATTCATGTTCTTGTATGCTTGACTTAATGTTTACAAAATCTTGTGCTCATTTAACTAATGTTATTCCTTGGGTAGTATATGTTGTTTAAATATACTCGCCACTGGTTCCATACCTTTGGGTATTCTGAAAAACAACTTGTACATCCTAGAAACACCATTTTTCTTATCATCCCTAAGCAACGCATCATAGCCCGAATCATGTTTTCCTAAAAGTTTATTTTGATAATGGAAAAGCATTTCATTTTGTACCATCTCTAATAACTTATGTTGACTGTTGGAGTGCAAATAATGGGTAATTCTGTGCTCCTCATTCTCTAAAAAATCATAACCTTTAGCATATATTCTGGAAAAGAATCCTCTGAAATCTAGGAAGCAGCCTTTCGAGAATAGTAAATTCCAGGATCTTCCAGCATGGGCTTTTCAAAATTGATCTGGTAGTAATCCAGGTCATTCATACAAATTTTCACATAAATGTCAAAAACGTTTTTCAACAATGCCCTGTCCATCTTCTCTCCCTCGCGCTCTTTGTTAATCAAATAAAAAAAAAACATTGCTCACATCAGTCCCTGTGGCCTCACTGAAACACATGAATCCAACTTGTCTTAGAGGAAATAGTGCAACAAAGATACATTTAACATACATTATCTGTATGTTGTTACAGTATTGATACATTATCTATATGTTGTTACAGTATTGCGGCAAAGATACATTTAACATACTGCAATAATGTATGTTAAATATATGTTAAATGTATGTTGTTACCGTAAAGATATGTTGTCCAATACATTTAACGCTGTTACGGTATTGAATATTGAATAAAAAAACATACATTGAATTTGTGCTCATCTTTCTTTGCGTAAATGATATTTTTGATCCTCTATTTTCAATTTCAGTTTCATATACTTCCACTTGGTGCACAGTATGACATTGATAACCGCGATCTTGATCAATCTGCATTGAAAATGTTGAGTAATTAGTAATAATTTAACTAGATCGGACTACGAACATAGAATCACAATCCATATATTTTTTTCACTATGCTCTATGCAAATATGCCTGACGTTCATTATGCTCTATGCAAATCTTCCTGGTCACAATCAATTTTCATTATGCTCTATGCAAATATGCCTGATTGTACTATGAACATAGTGTTCCAAGAGCGAAGAGCAATGAACATAGAGTTTTCATAAATGTTTTAAGATTCTCAAACATGTATTAATGAAAATAAGGTGAATTTCCCGGGACATTTTCATAAGATGACATTTATAGAGGATTTTAACTTATTTAAAAAAACATCTAAATTAATTTTTATTTACAAATGGTTGATGTAATTGTAGGTAATGATTTTGAAATCTTTTGTTTGGACAAAAACTTGATTAATATTTCTATGTATTATATATATGTATATTATAATTTTCTTCTGTGTATTATAATTTTTTTGACAGTTTGATAGTTAAATTGTTTGTCATTAATTTGCTGTCAAAAACAGTAAAAGAAATTAAGAAACCATTAACATTCTTTGTTAAAGGTTTGAAAACAGACATCAAAGTTGTGAAAACTCTCAAATTTAATTGGCTATTCCAATATGAAATTCCAACTCTAATCTATAGAGAACAACAAAAATATAAATAAATTTGAAATTCCTAACTATGATATATAAATAACAACAAATATATAAATAAATGAAGATAGAAAATAATGTCTTTCAGTCAAATTTGAAATTCCAACCTTGATCTCATGATCTATAGATAACAACAAAAATATAAATAAATGTAGGTAGTAAATAATGTCTTTAGCCAAAATTGTGTCAAATTCCTAAATTGATATGATTTGATTTGTAAGTGTTAATATATACGAGAGAAAAATGATAACATCTATCCTGCCGACATTAATGTATCGCTTTAGCTCACATATAATATGTCCATTAGCTCACATATAATATAATTGCACTCACAAGTATTTGGTCAGCCTGCAAGAAGCTTGCATGTCTATGGTTTCGTCTCATTCATCACTTGATGGAAAAAATATATCTCTAGAACAAACCTAACCCGCAAGATAAATGTTTTCCCTTTGTCAATATATTTACCAGTGAACTAATAAATGTTTTTTTAATATAAGCACATGCATTTCTAATCTTAGTTGTATCTTCAATGTGAAACCTCCTTCAATCCTTTAAAAATCAGTATCTCAGATTTTCAGAAATAACAAATAACAATATTTCCCCATATTTTCCTATTAAGTTAGGATGCTTGTGAATATTGATGAACCCATGTACCTCAATTGACCTATGGTATTGTATTTTTCATGACATGGACTGCCTTTATGTGTATAAACCAATTCGTAGAATGACATTCCTTATTATTTAATAAAATTATTATTCGATATCTAAAATGCTATTTAGATCCATTTAACTATTCTTTGATAAATGTTCCTGCTGTGTGCTTCCACACTACTGTATTAGTATGATCAGATTGACATAATTAGGGGCATATTTGTAAAACGTCAGTGTTATACATATTTATGTCTTCGGATGTGCATTTCATGAAAATTTATGTCGTTTGATGGAAATATAATGGAGACAATTAGACTATTAAATCGTGATTGTTATACTTGCATAAATGTAAATCATGACTGTTATACTTGCATAAATATATATGTCCATTATCTCACATATAATATATATGTGAGCTAGCTCACATATAATATATGTGAGGCCCTGTCCATGTACATGGACATGCCTGAACTCGAGCCTGTCCCTCTACATGGACATGGCCATATTCAGCCCTGTCCCTTATCTTAGTAAACTATACATGTTGGAAAATATGGAAAATATATTGAATGATCAAATTTCAAAACAAAACATCCCAGAAAAACATTTTCTAGATCACAAAGATAATGTAAGAATATCACCTAAACTACCCCATTAGCATCATTGTAGACATTACCATTTGGAACCATTAATTTTGTGACAATTAAGACTCACTCAATTGCATCTTTCTCAAAATATATATGCCATTAAATCTCACATTACTATTTGTAGAAATAGGCTTCATTACCACCATAAATTTTGTGACAATTAAGACTCACTCAATTGCATCTTCTTCAAAATATATATCCCATTAAAACTCACATTACTATGTTTACAATAGGTTATTATGCACTTACATTTGAAATTATTGTCATGATTGCTCTCAATCAATGTGAATTTCCACCTTATAGGACTATATTTTATCTAGATTTCTAACTCCAACTAAGCCTCACAAATATTACATTTTCTCCACCTCATCTTAATTTATATTAGGAATAGGAACAATCCTCATACCCATCCCATGTAGCATGACAATAAAGGAATTAGGATAAAAACTCAATGACATAAACAATGCAAATGATAATTTTATCAATGGCATATAATCCATGTTCACGCAAGACCTTCACCTCGTTGTGATTAAAACATGTTGATGTTATTAGTGGGTGTGTGAGGTTATGAAGATTAAACTCTTTGTTTTGGGGATTCTAACGCATTGCATTATATGTGGTCTTAGTGGATCCAACCATAGAGAACTTTTAAGGAATCTTAAAGAAATGTTCTAATACATTTTTTTAGTGGATCCAACCATAGGGAACTTTTAATGAATTTTAAACAAATGTTATAAGGAATATATATGTGGTCTTAGTGGATTCAACCATGTTCAAAGATTATGAACATGCGATTGAGTTAATTTTGGGTAGTAATCCACTCAATTCTAGACTTTATTGCTTTCTATATTCTCAAAAGAGTGAGACAGAGTAAATGGGTAAAGACATGTTAGAAGTTGAAATCATGTGTCTTAACAAGAATGCATTCTCTTCTCTAGTGATCTTAGTAAAAAAGAAGGATAAGTCTCAAAGGATGGTCCTAGACTATAGATAATTTAATACATTGCACTTAAAGATAAGTTTCTCATTCCTACCATTAATAAATTATTAACTTGTATTTGTAATCCCCTTGGTTGTTGGTTTTCTGAATTGATTTCCCTTGGTGAACCCAACTTCTGATTTCAATGACTTCTCTTTGTGGGTTTTATTGATTATTATGAAAAGATTCTGGTTTTATCTTCCGTCCCTTATCCCTTTAGTAATTAGTCCGTTCCTGAGCAGTCGGCTAGGAGCCGAATTGACAGTCGTCACTTCAATGTTTAAAGACCTATATATTCAAATGCCCCACTTTTTTGTGCATGGATGATGAGTGAAGGATAAGAATTTTCCCTGTTGTTTATCCCTTACTTATCTCTGAGTTGATTGATTCATGGATGAATGTTTAGTCTTTGCGCCTTCTTATGGACGAGTACCTCTACACCTTGATTTATTAAAACTTCGATTTCTCTTGACGTTTTTAATTGCTTGAACTTGGGTACATCTATGCATTTTTATTGATAAACTCTAGATTGTGAATGATAAACCTCTGAGTTGAATGAAAATCCCTTGGTGAACCCAAATTTTTATTTCAATGACTTCTCTGTGTGGGTTTTATTTATTATTATGAAAATATTGTGTTTTTATCTTTCGTCCCTTATCCCTTTAGTCATCAGTCCGTGCTTGAGCAGTTGGCCAAGAGCCGAATCGACGGTCCTCACTTTAGTGTTTAAAGACCTATAGATTCAAATAACCTTCTTTTCTGTGCATGGATGATGAGTGAAGGATCAAAATTTTCCTTGTTGTCTATCCCTTACTTATCTCTTAGTTGATTGATTCATGGTTGAATGTTTAGTCTTTGCACCTTCTTATGGACGAGTACCTTTGCATCTTGATTGATTAAAACTTCGATTTCTCTCTGTGTTTTTAATTGCTTGAACTTGGGTACATCTCTTCATTTTTATTGATAAACTTTGCATTTTGAATGATAAACCTCTGAGTTGAATGACAATCCCTTGGTGAACCCAACTTCCGATTTCAATGAATTCTCTGTGTGGGTTTTATTGATTATTATGAAAATATTGTGTTTTTATCTTCCATCCCTTATCCCTTTATTCATAATTCTGTGCCTGAGCAGTCGGCCAGGAGCCGAATCGACGATCGTCACTTCGGTGTTTAAATACTTATAGATTCAAATAACCTACTTTTATGTGCATGGATGATGAGTGAAGGATAAGAATTTTCCCTGTTGTCTATCCCTTACTTATCTCTGAGTTTATTGATTCATGGCTGACTGTTTAGTCTTTGCGCCTTCTTATGAACGAATACCTCAGTGACTTAATTTATTAAAACTTTGATTTCTCTTTGCGTTTTTAATTGCTTTAACTTGGGTACATCTCTGCGTTTTTATTGATAAACTCTACATTGTGAATGATAAACCTCTGTTGGAGAAGTTGTGTTTATTGGTCTATGGAAGACTATCACACGCTTGTTGCTGGTAGGGTTGAATATGATCCACCAATCTGTTATCTCTGGGTTTGACGAGGCATTATGTAAGAACCATTGTAGGTGTAGAAACAATCTGTTTTTGTTGGATAGAAGGTTTTGAGGCTACAGTGGTTGTAGCGGTCTTAAGTGCATCCTTTGAACAAACTATGAAGAGGATGAATTTTGCAGTATGAGAGATTACCTTGCAACACTATTTTGGTGGAGTAGTAGTCGGAACTACCTCTAGTATCCTATAGAGATGACTTTCCAAAGTAATAATGACACTATGGGGTCTAGACTCATAAAGATAATGATGTCTCCACATATATGGTTGGCCCAAAAAAACATCAAAGACATCAAGAAGGGAAACATCACACACTACCACATCCTTGAAGGGTTGGATGACATAAGACAGGCAACACTGTTGGCTAACATGGAGATCTCGTCTTTGGTGAAGCCACCCGATGTTGTATGGTTGTGGGTGTGGTGTTGTCAACAACCCCAACTGTTTGACGGACTTAGTTGAGATGAGTTTCTTCTGGCTATCGTTATCAATAATGAAATGCAATGGGGTCCCCTTCACCCACATCTATGAATGGAGGAGACGCTCCCCTTCTTCAGGATCTACTGATTCTTCTAGTAAAATTGTTGTGGTCATGAAAGTAGCAGTGGGGTATGTGTCAATAATCTATCTATTTTCACTATTTTATGGATCAGATTCTAAATCATGGTTTGGCTTCATGTCTTTGACCTTGGCCACCAATGACTGTTTCGAGCAACATTCATCGGTGTTTTGCTAGGGGATTTTGTGGAAGTCATGCCACTTCTCAGTATCATTCTTTGTATTCCCTTTACCCTTTTTTCCCTATGTCTTGGATTGGTTGTCTAGAGGTTGTTGGTTAGGGTCGTCTTTACCATGCTTTGGTTGTGACAGATTTGCAGAATCTAACTCTCATTTGTTCTAGTGCCTAAACTTCTCCTCGATTTTGACATCATATCGATAGGAAACTCTCAATGATGAGATGTTTAGGAAATCCATTTCGGTTTGGATGTACCTATGCATAGCCCCACAATATTTCATAACCAGATGTTGCTCAGAGTCTCTGATACCCAGCTTGGTGCACAAGGTATGGAAATTATTTGTGAACTCCAACATTGTTTGGCTCTTCTCTTGCCGCAGTGTGGTCCATCTCATGTACTCATCTTCATAGTTATCAATAGGATAGTATTGTTCTTTGACCGCATCCACAAAAAAATCCCAAGTGGGCTCGACCCCATATATTCCAGATTCCTCTGTGGAACTTTTCTCCTAGTAAGTTTCCCACCAATGTTTGACATGGGGGAGAGCCTTGAGGAGTGTAAAGGTGATCTTTTCCCTGTCGAAATTTTTTTGAATAGAGAAATAACCTTCTAATATATTTAACCATTTTTCTAGGGCTTCCACATCTATCTAACCTTCAAATATGGGAATATCAAAATTAACTTGTACCTTGAAGGGAGATATTCCTCCAAAATGGTTGCTTGATGAAAATGTGCATGTTCCTATCGGTAGGCATTGAAGAATGTGTACAAAATTCTCCATCATTTTGTCCCTCTATCACGTGAGAGCTTGCTCAAGCAACATGTTAATAGAATCTTTTGCTCCATCGTCTTTCTTTTCTTCTACCATCAAGGATTTCTTGGGAATGTGAGGGTGATTGTCCTCAATAGAGAAAAACTCGAGACCCAACTGGCTATACTCGGGCCTCATTGGGGACATGCGCTAAAAAACGATCAAGAGCAGCCTGCTTTAATACCACTGATCCATATTATTTTCAGAACGAAATGAAAGCAAAGATATTACATTGAAACACTCATGAAAATTGCTAGAAACATAGAAATACAACAATACTTGATTTCTATTAATGAAAGAATTGTAAAGAGACTGTAAAAATACAGAGTGCAAAACTCGATAAAATGGTGGTAGCTTTATCTCTGAGAAGAGATGTGACAGCTACGCTCATTCGCAAGAATATGATTACAATGAGGTCCTGAAGGCCTTTTTATGATTAGACATCCAAAAACCTAACCCTAGGAGATGAAAATCCAAAATTCATGCGGGTCCTGTTTGGGTAAGTTAGTACATTAACTTCCTGGGGTCGTAACTTTTGCATACGATCTTTGTTTTAGACGCGTGTTAGCCCGTTGGAAAGGTATTTTAGAGAAATATGTATTACACCATCAAAATTTGACTATGTCTACAGTTTGATTGTGGCAAGCCAAAAAAACATTTTTTAAGGACCCAAAATGGCCCTAGAAGTACAACAAGATGTGCTGACATGAAAACATACAAAATAAGCCAGTTGGATTAGGTGGGAGGCAACCATTATCCACCTGGAAGATGTGTAGGGATTCAATCAGCCCCGAAAGTGTAGACCCACAATTACAAAGAAGTACAAAAGAACGTGTTGCACTAAACACTGACAAGAGGAACCAGTTGGAATAGGTGGGTGGCCACCAATATCCACCTGGATCAATCACACTAATTAGAATTGATGTTCCTTACTATTATCAAAATGAATATATTTAAAATCCAGACTACTTTCAAAGTAGTGAACTACGTTGTGTCTCCATGGGGGAACTCACATCAATACTGCGCCTAAGATTTTCCAATTTAATTCACTCTGTAGGGGTTGCATGTGAAGGAGATTTGTGTGTGAAAGAAGTCACTTCCTTTCTTTCTACTACACGAGGAAATAATTTTAAGTTTATTTTTGAAAATGTATAAGATAGTGCTGGAAAAATTTAATGGTGATAATTTCCATAGTTTGAAGGTAAAGGCTTAATTGTAGATGATGCATAAGAATTTATGCAATATTGTAAAAGGTACGGGAAAATCACCTATAGATCCCAAGAAATTAATTGAATGGGAGAAAATGGAGGAAAGAACTAAGTCTATCCTTGGACTATCTCTTTAAGATTCTCATCTTCATCTTATTGATTTAAAAAACTATTCTACATAAATGTGGGAACAATTGAGTAAGATATTTGGGGAAAAAACTGTAAATGCAAAGTTTTTCTTAAAATTACAATTGTTCAAACTTAAAATGCATGATGAGACATCCTTGTATACTCACATAAATGATTTAAAGTCTCTTATAGGTCAGTCGGCAGAAGATGGCACTATAGATGATGATGATGATGCAAAGACAATTTTACTGAACAATCTATCTTCAAATTATGACAATGTTATTTTTACCTTAAGTCAATTGTCCTCTTGGACAATGGATGAAATGATAGCAACACTCTTAGCAAAATAAAAGAGGATAAAAGAAAGAGAGATAGAAGTTAATTCCCAAGCTGAAATTGCATTATTTTAGAAGGGAAGGATGAATAAAAATAGGATTTTAGTTGAATGCTTCTACCACCGAAAAAATGGACATACAACATTGAATTGCAAAATATGTGCCAAAGATCTTTTAAAGTGAAAACTAAAATAATCAACCAACATAGCGATATCCGAAGACTCATTAGATGCCATCTTTGAGGACTCACCCGATTATGTTAGTGATGATGAATTCAATAGAGAGCCTCTCAAACTTCTCTAGAATATAGTTATTGGTGATGTATGTTATATTTATTTTTTGTAACAATATGACTACAATATGTTATAAGATGGTGTTTCTTGTTTTCCTTCTGTGCTCCATGAACAACAATTATCTTTGTGTGTTTGTGTATTTGAAAAAAGAGTTCAAGTTGTATAATTGAGTACTAGATACATTCAATATCTAGACTTCTTTCCTATATATCTGAAAAATACATAGTTCGTTGTGTATTTGAGAGATGGAAGTATGTTCATAGATTGATTAAATATTGAGACTATTTTTCAAGGTAGTCAAGAATCGTCGATCCTACAAATACATCGTTGATGGTCAGAAACAATTGTATCTTAAATGGATCAAGTGGTAGTTTGAAGTTGATGGTTGAGAAAGAGCGTAGTCTATGACATTTCATAGTGGATAGAGTTTTTGATAAAGACCAAATCAGACAAAGATCAAAGTCCAAAAATGTGTTTATTTTGATTTCATTAATGTTCTCAAATAATGTAAGCATTAAAAGGGGTGTTGGAGATAATGCCTCCATTATTGTTGTTAGTTGTTAGAGAATAATTGAGAACTTCTATATTAGCTATTTTTAACAAATTAGATCCACTTTCTTCGTATCTAGTTTTCTAGAAGTCAGTAATATATCTTATATATATAACCCTTTACTTAATTAATAAAAATATATGTGTTTTGTGTGTACAATACAAATTGCTAATTAATCATAAATCACACTTTTTACTTAGAGTAAGGATTAAAAAGCCTATTAAATTATTAAACTAATTTAAATAAACCCTTTAAGAGACTTATACATTTGAAAAAAAGTGAATATTGAATGGATAATCTTGTAAACTAGAGCCACACATGGAAACATTGTACACAAATGTGTGCTTCCTTAATAAAAAAATTCCCAAGATAATAAGAGTGTTTTAACAAAGCCAACTATCATGAGAAACAATTTCATTACAAGTAGCTTTATTCTAAAAATAAAATGTTATAAAAATGTAAAAGCTTATGGAGATATCCTCCCCATAATAATAATAAAAAATAAAGTAACTTTATTAAAAAATAAAATATTAACATGATTTTAATGAAGGGTTTCATGAAGGATTATGGAGATATCCTCTCCATCATAATAATAATAATAATAAAAAAAGTAGTCAAAGGAGCAACTAAGGAAGTTGCATTTTAATTTATTTTATTATTTGAGATTTATGGAAATGTTGGTTTATCACAACAATATTATATAAAATAAGGTTAAAGTCGTGACATTTTAATTAAAAAATAATTTATAATACATTATATTGTATTTTATATTGTATTTAAAGTATATAGATTTATTTATTTATCAAAATAATAATATAATAATAATAATAATCTATTTTTAAGGTCACATTTAAGTTAGACACCAAATTGGTGTATGAAACTTTTGTGGGACAAGTGATCTCCTCTGCTCAGGGATTTGATTGGTAAATTTTATGGAGGCATATATATGCTACCCTCTCTGGATTTGAACTTGTAACTTCTTAGGAGGCAACACATGTTATTAACCATTAGACCCACTTAGACTTAAAAAGAGAGCCAAAAATTCATGTAATATAAAAGAAGAGTCAAGATAACCATGAAACACATAAGTTGATTAAATATAAATTAATCTAATAAAAACAAAAAAAAATCATAAAGAAATAGTAAAACAAACCAAAAAAAACATGTAAATTAGATAAAGTTAATATTAAAGTTTTATTCACTATCATTTTAAATTAAAAAATCAAAATACATTTTATTTTATTCTATAGTTGGAAGTCTAATATAAATATGTTTATTTATTTAAAATATATAATATATTTTATTTTATTGTTTGAAGTGTAATATAAATATGTTTATTTATCAAAATAATATTATTGATGATAATAATGATAGTTAATATTTATTGAGACAATAATTGATTTATATAAATAAAATTACTAAAAAAATATAAAAGATTATTAGTAATAAAGAAAGAGTGGCAGGTCCCCTGGATGTAAAACATTTGGTGATGGAGTGTACTATTAAGGCACTCTGTTATGTGAAGTTACCAGTTCGAAACCCTTGACTTACCATGTGTGTTGTGTGAGGGGATGTGGTGGCATGCCTCGAGATTATAGTGTGTAATACCCCATATTTTGGCCTTAGGTAGTTAGAAATTTGACCATTCTCATCTTAGTAATTTATTACTTAGTAACTATTTATATTCAATATTGTTGATATAGACATGTGAGAGGTGTACTTTTAAACCTATTTATGTGTTCCATAATATTATTTTTACTGTTATATGTTGATAATTATGATAGTTATGATAATTTTTCAAACATGTGGATTTAAATGTAGAATTTTAGTACATGGATTCGTGTTCAAGTTATGTTGTGAATGCATAACAGATGCAAGTCATGATAAAAATAAAAATACATTTCTTAGTTGAACATCAATATAGATATGGATCCTTAAATGAAATTATGATGTATATGCATGGATTAGTTTTGGTGAACTAATCTATAGGTTGATAAGCTATGTGATAGTCTAATGATCGTAGTGTTGAATTAATGTGGATGTCAAAGACATCAAGAAGATAGTGTGTGCTATAAGTTTCACTTATCATTTAATTTATGATTCAAAATATTTCTATTATTTGTGGTAAATTTGTTTTCTTACAAGACAAACAACTTTCATAGAGTGGTTGTTTGATGATGTGACTCTAAGAACAGTAGCTGCACAATATGGCCCGATATAGGATGTTGACCCTAGTTCTAAAAGGAAGGGTGGAGGTATTGTCCACCGAGTATCCTATTGATCTTAGTTTTGTTAGGAGAGGTGGAGGTATTTCCCACGGTGTATCCTCTGAAACCTAGAGTCGTGGGAGGGTTGTGTTAAGTCACATTCCCCTAGACGTGTGATGGTGACTACTAGTTTCTTGCTTGGGAAGCTTGGTCGAGATGTATGAAACTTATGCTTATGGGTTTTATCTAGAGTTAGGTCAATATAGTTGATGCTCTAACTTAGTCGAGCATAGAAAATGATAATATGGAAGATGGAAGTAGATTAGGAAGGAAGGATGATTCAATGTTAGTTGAGAATATTGCTTGGAATTAGATGTGCCACTCTTGTTTTTTCACTTGGTTTTAAAGCACTCATTTTTATTCTTTTTTTATATTTTTAGTGTAATGATCAATTATCAATGAATTATTGCAGTTTTGTTAGTTAAAATTACTAAATGATGCATGTGTTGTCCTGCATGCCTTGGTGTGATCAAATAGGAACTATGCACTAGTGGAAGTGATTATTTATTGTTAGCACATGTGCAGGCTATGTGTTCGCTAGCTATGCACACATACCCTACACATGTACACTCTTATAATTAATTAATTTATTAATTATTAAACTAGAATATTAAATATTTGATTGAATGGTTTAATGACTATATAAATTATATTGCATACAAAAATATCTAGTAGCATTAAATACCTTCTTTGACTTTGATTGATGGTTGATATGATGAATTAAATGAGTATGGTGGGTTGTCATGTATATTTTGGGGAAAATAGTGAAATTTCATTTATAAGCTAGCATGAGAAGAAAGACTTTGCATTTTATTTATTGGTATTTTATTCAAGTCATTTATATTTTAGATTTATTTCAACTCTTCTTAAAAAATTAGATAAGGGAGATTGATGGATAATAATCAGGGTGGTTGAGGAGACTTGGGGAAGGGGGTATGAAAATTTGATAAATAGGAAGATGAGGTGGTGATGCAGAAGAGGTTAAGAGGTTGGAGTATGTTTAGAGATTCGACAATTCTCGGAAGATATAACTCTTGTGATAGACTTATTAGTTGTCTAGGAGGATTTCGTTGTTTCCCTCTAGGCAAGTGGAAAAAAATGTTTGGAAGCATGTTTCTACAACTAGAAGGATTGCATTGCAAATGGCCTTCTTCAACATACTAGGGAGGAGGTATTTCACTCGATATATTTTGTTATGTTTCTATTTAAATATTTTATTTGTAAACTTAACCTCTTATTTAGACTCATATATTTGGATTCAAATTTGGAATATTTACCATTGGAAAGTTTTTAAAAGAGTTATGAATATGTTGTAAGTTATCACATCTATTGATCTGAAATCATTGTTTAACAATTTGCACTCTGACTTCAATTCAAGACCTTTTCTGACAATGCATGTGCATATATAAGCGGTAAAAAATTAAACAATGAAGAGAAATATCAGAAAACACAAAGAAGAAAACTATCAACAGATTGAACACCAGAAGTTGATAATAGAGTTTGGAAAATTCCCCTACGTCTCTGGGCCTTAGTCTTGTGGGGGAGGCTTCTCTATTAAAATTCATTGCTTAAAAATATACATCAAAATTACATCATTTAGGTCTGTAACCAACTTAGTTTTATTTTTCTCTGTCTCAGGAACCCGATGCAATAGACAAAACTGAAAAAGGTGGAGTAGAACTCCCGGAAATTACCTCCAAAGCTCAACTATTCTTCTGGCTTCACTGCACAAGATAACTTGGCCTTTGCAAACTCTTCTTCAATTCTCTCCAAGTTATTTGTTGTCTTCTTAAAACTCCACAATGGATTGTTTGATATATCCATGAGGTAGAGGGCTCAAATCCCAACAATACACCTCTTGTGGCACTCAATTTGGGCCAATATCCACCAAGATATGGACAAAAGACCATTAAAATCAACAAAAAAACATTTAAAAACCCAAATAATAAGGTTAAAAACCCACATTGGGAAAAAATGTGTGTTGGCCCCATTTTCTCCGGTCCCTTGGTCGCATCAAGTGTCACGTGGCCGAGAGGTAAGAGCCTTATCCTCCACGAGCTCCCGGTCTAGCGCCCTTCGACACGTGGCTAGCCCTCGTCGACTAGGGATTATCCCAAATTCCACGCACCACTACACTTTAAAACAATGTTGCACCACTTTTTTTAACAAGGAACATGGCCACCTTGGTGGCTAGCCCAGAGTTATTAGGCCATTTCCTAGCCTGGAGGTCGGGGGTTTGAATCCTCAAGAGGCAAAACAATTTTTTTTACCCAGCCAACCTTGGCCAAATCCGGGGTGCCTTGTGGTGCCCTGTGATTGGGCCACGTGTCACCCTATGAATGGTCTGTATTGTCTATTCATCGACCCATTCACCTACATAGTCAGCTACCCATTCAGCACTGCCATGTCACTACCATACCTTCCACGTGTCATGGTGCCACTATTGCCATGTCACATACGAACTGCCACATGTCAAATTTGTATTGGTCCAAATGAGCGTCTAAAAATTCCAAAAATGACTGCCATGTGGAATGTCCTAGTGCTGCCACATGTCCAGTTGATGTCATCATGACGTCATGTTGATTTCATCTGCCACATTTTCTACGGAAGTACTGCTGACTTTAGTAATACGTATTGTTGACTTTGACTTTGGCTTTTTGTCAGTTTGACCTGAACTTCAGATCGCGATAACTTTGCCATACTGAGTCAATTTTTGAAAAGATTATATACTGCCAGAATCAACATGATGAGACCTACGCAATGGATTTGGTTTCGTTTGAATCAAAGAACTTAGAATTTTTGGCCTTTCTGGATCCATTTGGATCACACCTCCCCACTAAGACTCAACAAAACATTAACTAGACCTAAAGAGTGATTTCATAAATCAAATCACTTTTATTACATCAAGTAGAATGACACTGAATCGATGAAATATATACATATGGGGCATAAAATATGCCTAGTTCCAAGCAGATGACCCATCTCCTTCCTATGGAGTTTCACGGTAATCTTTTTCTCTTCTGCAGCATCCTTCTTTTGATATTTTGTAACATACTTTTTCTTCTCTTCTGCAACATCCTTCTTCTCCTCTGGCCCTTCATACTTTTTGGAGCATCTCAACTCTCGATGCAGCTTCCAACAACTATATTCACAATGCCCATTCCTTTGACAATTTGAGCAATAATTTCGTGCTCAGAAAAATTTGATGAAGCCTTGCCCAGACTGAGCTAAATCCCCATTGGATTTCTCTGAATCTTGTCTTGGTTCTACTGAGTTCACACATGGATTCTTCTTGACCTATAGTGTTACATCATCTTGTCTTGGCGTACTTCTTGTCGCCATGATCTTTTTTCCATATACCTTTTCCTTCCAGCATACTGCAACGCAATGGTTATGACTGCCACAAAATGTGCATGGAATTTTTCTTCTTATAAGTTCCATAACCCTAGCATGTTCATCATTAAAGGTAGGCAAAGGATATTTATACCTTTCAACCTTTTTACGTTTCTTTCACGACTCACTGTTCACGTCACTGGTGGCTTAAGATTCTTGCTTTCCTTGACGAGTTTGAAACCATACTAGTGTATGTTCTGGATGTCGCTCCCAACAATGTTCAGCATCATGTCTGAACTTATGAAAATGTGTACAACAAACCATTGGATTGTTTTCATTAGTAGACTCTTCGACGTATCCCAATCCTTCATGGAGTGGTCGCTCCCGCACCTCGATAGGCTTAGCTTTTCCTTGGCCATTCTTTCCAAGACCTTTTCCTTTCCTATATCCAAACTTTGATAACATATTCATACCAATTCCTTTGGTATGTTTTTCAAACGTGACAATATTCTAATTTCCTGAATCCACTTCATGATCAACTACAGGAGAAGATGGAGTATATTGAGTACTTTCCGCTGGCGAGGAAAATGTGCCAATGGCCTCTCCTACTGACTACTCCTCAATCGAAGTAGCAAGTGTATACGAATCCTCCTCATCGGATTGCCTATGGAATGGATGAATTCCATCATCCTTGATAGGACTTGGGATTCTAATAAAAGGACTTCTTCCAACTGACCTTTCTTATGTTGCTAACACCATTGTTCACAACCTTTCCCTGTCTTCCTCAAGGATTTGCACCAATCTTCGCTGCTCAACATTTTATTGCTGAATATGTTGATTGATCTCCTCGAGTTCTTGGATTATAGCTCTCTTCAATATTTTCCCATGCTTATTCACAATTCCTGCAATAGTCAACTTGCTCTGATAACACTTGATCTGAAATCGGTGCTTAGAAATTTGCACTCTGAATTCAATTTTATCAATACCTTTTCTGACAATGCATCTACATATATAAGCGGTAAAAACTTAAACAATGAAAAGAAATAGCAGAAAACATAAAGAAGCATGTTGATTAAGGTTGGTTGTCATTGATGTCAACTCTTGAAGAAAGACCCATAGCACAAAGTTTTGGGTAATGGACCCAACAGTGTTTGATGTAAATATGACTCATTATTGTTTTGTCATGGTTGATAAGAAGTAAATATGG
>SNQJ01S0015138.1:0-18363 GCA_010110895.2 Picea sitchensis | reverse complement strand
ATGAAAGTCACTTTGGAGGGACAAGGTGAGCCAAAAGTATAAAGGAAAGGCAAGGTCCTCTTCTCAGGCATTCATGTATGTTTATCTTTTGATATTTGGCTTTTAGCTAGTGAGCCCAACATTGGGAGTTTTGAGGGTTTTGACATAACAAACCCTAGAGGACGATTCGGTGGTGAAAGATTCCACCTAGCTTGTCCCAAGCTTGGTATCAGAGATGCAATACTCTCCCACACCATTCTAGTTCCAGATCTACATAGTTGCAGGAGGATTCTACATCAGTTTCATGTGCAGATAGAGAGAGGGTGCACCAGTTGGGGGTTTCCAGCAAGGGGAGGTGCACCATCCTTGGAGAGAGTTTCATTGTAGGAGATTGGCAGTTTTTTTGGAGATTCCATCACTTGGGTTCTTTTTGCAGGGTCTTCACCATCATTCCTAGTGCTTTCTGAGAGAGTTTTATGGCTCAGATTATTTCTTAGAGCAGTTGGACGAATTGAAGAGAAGAAGGGCATTTTTTAGATTCAAATCTAGTTTGTTTGGAGGGGTTACACTTCATATCTGACCCTGAGACTTCACCTAGTGACTTGCATTGTCCTGATCTATCATTGTGGAGAGTTTCAGAGCATTTGGAAGCCTCCATCAGGGATGAATTATCTAGGGCTTCAGTCATCCAGTGGGGTGCACCACTCAATGGAGGATTTTAGATCTACAGAGTTTGAGAGTGGATTTGGAGATTTGGACACCTGGGTTGTCCTTACAGTTGCCCGATCTATCAGTTGGCATCTTTCTTGCGGTTATTGGACATATTTGACAGGAGGGCCGAAATATTGAGGAGCTTCAGCACTGCAGCAGGGCATGGCATCTTCCAGCTTGAGGGGTTTGGCACTTGGCATTGGTCTTCATCTTATATCTAGCCTTTGAAGGCTTATTTTGTATTTTCGGGAGCATTTTGTAGCAGCTCTATTATCTATCTTCTTGGCCATCTGTTGAGCATTCCAGATCGTCATCTTCATTGTAGCAGGTTTCTCTATTTTATGAATAAAGAAGTTTGAGATGTTTTGGCTTGTCTATCATATTGCATATGGTTGAGGTATGTTACATGGTTGTCTCTTCTTTTTATTTGTTGCATTCACACATATAAACACATCAGTAAAACCTAAGGCCGAAATCAAGAGGCCATTCAGCAAGTAAACACAAGTAAACCAATAGATCAACAAACTGTTTGACAAAATACCACAACCAGAAAAAGTTTCAAAAAGACACCAAAATCGTGATGATCCTTGCATAATGGCTTGGGATCATTACAAGATTGAACGCCATAATTTGATAACGTAGTTCGGAAAATTTGCCTATGTCTTTGGGCCTTTGTCTTTAGTGGGGGAGGCTTCTCTATTAAAATTCAATGCTTAAAAATCTGCATCAAAATTACATAATTTAGGTCTTTGGCCGACTAATTTGTATTCTTCTTTGTCTCAGGAACCCAAAAAAATAGATGGTACTAAAAAAGGTGAAGTAGAACTCCTGGAAATTGTCTCCAAAGCTCAGCGATTCTTCTGGCTTCATTGCAAAAGACAACTTGGCCTTTGCAAACTCTTCTTCAATTTTCTCCAAGCTACTTGTTTCCTAATTAAAACTCCACAATGGCTTGTTTTATATAGACATGAGGTAGAGGGCTCAAATCCAAACAACCCACCTCTTGTGGCACTCAATTTGGGCCAATATCCATTAAGATATGGCCAAAAAACCATTAAAATCAACAAAAAATCATTAATAAACCCAAATAATAAGGTTAAAAACCCACATTGGGAAAAAATGTGCATTGGCCCCCTTTTCTCTGGGCCCTTGGTCGCATGAAGTGACATGTGGTTGAGCACTAAGAGCCTTATCCTCCACGTGCTCCTGGTCTAGCGCCTTTGGTCGCGTGGCTAGCCCCCGCCGACCGGAGCTTATCCCAAATTCCGCACACCACTACACTTTAAAACAATATCGCCCCACTTGTTTTAACAAGGAACATGGCCGCCTTGGTGGCTAGCCCACAGTTTTCAGTATGCTTCCTAGCCCAAAGGTCGGGGGTTTGAATCCTCTAGAGGCAAAACAAAGTTTTTTACCCAGCCAACTTTGGCCAAAAATGGGGTGCCACGTGGTGCCCTGTGATTGGGACATGTGTCACCCTCTGAATGATCTGTATTGTCTAGTCATCGACCCAATCACCTGCATAGTCAGCTTCTTAGTCAGCACTGCCATGTCACTATCATACTTGTCACATCTCTATCGTACCTTCCATGTGTCATGCTTCCACTGGTGCCATGCCACGTATGGATTTCCACGTGTCTTGTCCATATAATGCCACATGTCAAATTTTTATTGGTCCAAATCATCTATTAAAAATGTCAAAAATGACTTCCACTTGGAACATACTATTGTTGCCACGTGTCCTGCTGACGTCATTTGCCACATGTCTTGCTGACGTATTGTTGATGTCGGCACTACAGACTGTTGACTTTGACTTTTTGCTAGTTTAACCTAAACTTCAGATCGAGATAACTTCACCATACGAAGTCCATTTTCGAAAAGAAAATATACTGTCGGAATCGACATGACTATGAAAGAAAAACTAATTGTTTATATTTAATGCATATGTTTAAATTACTAAATATTATTTAGGATCATATTATAAATAGTTGTTACATTTGGTATCAAAGCTTAAACTTGGTATCTGGACTACTCTAAACAAATAGTAAAATTATTGCATACTAAAACATAATGAAATGAATTTCCCACATAAGGGGGTAGTGCCCAACAAAATTTCTAAGAACCATTACAGTTATAGATATGTCATTTTGTAAGGCCTATAGAAGTGGTGTTTAGAACCCTTAAAGTGGTCTTTCGAATCCCTTAAAGATGGGTTATTAATAGCCCATAAGGGAACTTCAAGAGAGGCAAATTATAGGTTATTGCAAGGCCATTAGTGGTCGTCACCATGGAGGGAAGAAGAGCCATGGAAAGGATGGGACTATGGCCAAGCCATGTCTTAAACCCATGTATGACGGGCTCGGTATGTTCAAAAAAGATACTTGAATATCCAAGGTCTCCATCTAGAAATTTAGCTTACAGTACACCTCAAATTCAACACTAAAATCCAAACCTTAAAAAAATGATTCTGGACTTTGAAAAGGAAATTAAACAACCCATATTATACCTTCACAGTCAAAAGGAAGCATTTCTATAGCCCTTAGACATAACGAATTTGGATAGACCCCCTTCTTCTTGAATGTGAAAACCATACTATCAAGATTCAGTATTGTTACATAGGGAAGACCGACCTTATCATTCACTTACATACAATGCTCTCTCTTACAAATAAAATGCGAATGGGATTTTTAGTTTGCCTACATAGTCAAATATTTTCTTTTTTTAAGTGTTAATTGAAAATCCATCAGCGATTGAATTTTTCTAGAAAGACAACATTATACTTATATGTGTGTGGGGTTGTATAAAATCCTTTTTGACTAGAGAGGGTACATAACTCGTAACAATATCAGGTTTACAATTATAAATTCACATCCCTCTTTACAAAAAATAATAATAATATATGAAAGTAATCGAGCCTTGAAAGTTGATTTCCGATTTGAACTTGTGTTTTCTGGTACATTTTTGTTTGCCTATAATGTTTTAGGCTATTTTGTTGCAATTAAGCATTATAATTTGTTGTTGTTTTTTCTTCGGGGCAGACTTGAATTCTATTTCGTTGCAATTTTCTCACCAATATAGTGATAATGTCGGATTCTGGTACTACAGGTCTTTTTCATCATGGAATTTCTTGGGTTTTGACATTAACTTGAATGTTTCTCTCTGAAAATTCTGTCATTATTCAAGATGTATGCTTCTAACATTAAATTAAAAAAAAATTGTTATTCAAATTTGTTTTTTCTTGCCTTTGATAATGTAAAACTACTTTTAGTCTTAAAATTAGTTTCATCTGTCTCAAATGTTTTAATTGTTCTCGATTTTGATTGCTTCTTGGCATGCTATACTATTGAATTTCTTGAATCGTGTATATTTGTGCTAAAATCAGTCTCCTTCTCATACGTTGAGTCCATTTTTTTTGCGAGACACAGTTCGGCCCATTTTTTATTTTTTGTTTTATTTTCTCACAAGGGTAATCACTTTTTGATATGTTCTGTAACATACCACCTGTTTCGTACAACAACAACCTCTTACGATAAGTGTGATTTTTTTTTGTGTGTGTGTGCGTGTGTGTACAAGGGTAGTAAATACATTCTACTCTACATCGCAACACAACGACAAACATGACATATGCAACTGCAATCACAACATAACGATCTAAGACGCACATCAAGCATCTGCAAGCAATGAACGATAATCAACTGACAAAATAAATAAGACTGACTACTCGCTCGTCCTACCCTGCAATGGTTAGGACCTCCGGGACACATAAGAAACGCTCAATCTCAGGTTCCCATCGATTTTGACCACTTAAGGTCTCAGGGATGGCGACTGTTCTGAGGAACAAGGAGGTGTCTACGTTCCACTAACCCAATCAAGGCCGAAACTAAATATGCTAAATCAACCAACATTAATGACAATCATTGCGCGATAAAGTTCTATGAATCAATCACACATCACATACATTCCACGGGGCAAGACATTTTGATTTACTAAATCCATCTTAACATGACATAAGTTTGTGCACAATGTAATCAACTTTATTTTAATTCAAGGTGCAAAGGTGGTCATCTACTTTACTTCAAGGTGTGGGATTAAACATTCATTAAATTCAACTGTAGCTAACATTTTTGGTGGCGGATGAAGTGACTACACCCCTGTCCGTCCATACCTATCATGGTGCAAAATAATATCAATTAATTCATGGAACAAGGTAGTCAATTTACGTAATAAATCTCACATCCTAAAACTTCAAGGGGTACAAATTCTATTATAAACTTACAATTCGATCAAACTTCAACATCTCCTAAAGCCGCAAGAGTAACCTACTTGATTTTAAAAGTGCTAAGAGAACAATTACTTCATCAACCATGCTTCTCATTTATTCAAGACACAATACCGCTATCAAATTAATTCAAGGCGCAAGTGAATTTAGAGCTACGTAACCATGACTCCAACAATTCTCCAATCATTTTCCATTTGATAATATTCTTAATATGGTGCACAATTTGATCTATGACAAAATTTAAGGTAGCTATACATATAAATCTGGACCAGTTCCTAAACATACAGGTTCCTTCTTTTTATTTAGTTTTTCTTGGCATAAGTCTCAATTATAATTTAGTGGAGGTGTTGTAATCATACTAAATTTGATCACCTTAATTATGAATTGTAAATTGTAGAACAATAAAATTTACATAAAAAGTAAAACAAATTGTAAAACAGTAAAATTTATTTAAATTGTAAATCACTAAAGTTTATTTAAATTTAAATGGTATTTTTAAATTGTAAACCAATAAAATTTATATATATAAAAAGAAGGTAAAACAAATTCAACTAAAGTAGAATTTTTAGACCGATTAAAATCGTTACCCAATTTAAGTGCTATAGTATAGTTATAATCACAACAAGTGGGTACGCTAGCTAATTTAAATACAGCTGTAGTCCCAACATCCATTAAAAAGTAGTAAACTGATATAAAAACAACCACACATCAGTTACTCAGGTATTTTAGAAACCCATGAGGAAACCACACTACCATTTGTTTCTTCCGATCTGACATCTTTTCCATAACCATCGCTTCCACTCTATGGTAAAGGAAGGTGCTACTCAGAAGGTTGAAAACAGTGATAATACCCCCATTTTGTCCCGAGCCATTCATAATTATCAATTAAAATTCTCTACCAGGATAGGTGGAATGTGGGTCGGTGTCCCAGTCGCATCACAGGTGGGGGAAAGGAAGAGAGGCAGCGGCCCAATCATGGGGCGACTGCGATGGCGTAAGGTAAGGAAGGTAAGTCATCATAGTTTATAGGGGAGAGAGGGTTGGAGCCTGTGCACGTTGGGTCATGAAGAAATCCTCAACGGTGCTCAAATCCTCAAAAACACAAGCGACTGAGCGACTACAAGGTGTTTGAATAGCAACAAAATGATAAGACCATAAAGGGACAGGATGGGTGCAAGGTTGTCGTATATAGTCTCCTTCCTTCAAGTCTCATCGACATCCCACAGCCAAGTCTTCTGTAGCCAAGACAAGGATGACATTTGTGAATCCTCAGTCCAATACGCTAGACAGTGGAAAGAGAAAAAAAAAACTGGAATGAAAATAATGGCGAGAATGCAATGGAGTAGAGTGACTGGAGGAGCGCTCCAATGGTTGATTGGAAAAAGCATGAATTGCACAGGTTGGGCAGGGCGTTTAATGGTTAAGGTACATGAATAAATTCAGTGGAGAAGCACTCTGGTAACCTAAAACATTAACCAAAAAATAAAAGGATTGCTTTAAGTTATTTGCCAAAAGAAAACAGTTAGCATAGGGATGTTATCCATCAAAACGATTGGCTAATGTAATTCTTAAAAAGAAATGCCATCTGAAGACCAGAGTTTGGATTCGCCCACTATCTACAGACCATTAATATTGCTCTTAAATATATAATTAAAAGGTGGCAGTCCAATAAAAACTGCTATCGGCAGAGGCCTATCTGAGATATAAACAAAATTGCAGACTAAGATTGAATTCTTTACATTACCATTCCACCAGTCGAATCGCTGAGTTTTAATATAACCAAGTTGTTGAGTTTTGTGTAATAAATTGCAGACTGAGATTGAATTTATTTTTCATTCCAGTACCACGTTATATCGTAGACATAACCACAAAACGCTGGTCCCAATCAAGGTACCCAAAAACGTAGACTTAGAATGTTTAAATGTTTTCTTTTTTTCTTTTCAGTTTCCAAATAAATGCAGGCAGAAAATTGATAAATCTACCTAATGCCAGAATACCAATGAAAAACATGCAGACATGCAATTTAATCATTTTTTTTTTCCGCTAGATTATCCATTAAGCATGCAGAACTACATCCTAAATCCTACAACATTCTATCATTCAACAAAGAAGCGTACCATTGCCCTTTTGCCTGCTCCGAGTGTCGTCTGTGCGCTCCATGCAACTCCCGCTTCCCGACCATCGAGACTACACCGGTACCTCCCAGCCAATGCTAGGGGTACTCTTCTTCCCCCTTAGCCCCCCGATCCGTAAAGGGGCCACACACACTATCTAGAGGTTACATCTAGCTCCCAGCTTGCCTCGCAAGGCCGAGCTACCACTCCTCTCCAATCTGGGTATCGCAACTCCCCACAAGTAATCAGTCAAGTCACTATTTTTGTAGCGTAATGTTATGCAAACAGAAGATGATCCTTCATCCTTCTCCTTCCTTTGTTTTATAGAGTTTCGAACTTCCTTTCTTTCCTAAAATCTCAATTAATTAAATTTTTAACAATAAATTCCTAAATTTCCTCTCCGTACAAGTGTCCCTCATCCCCTACAATCCTCCATGGATTAACTTCTTTAATTAAGTAATTACCTTTGTTTCCCTCACCCACCTAGAGTTACTCCTAGAATCACTCGTAGGTGTCCCTAGATTCCCTTACAGGTTTTAAAGGCTTTCCCTATTATGAAATTGCTAATTCAGTTTAAAATTAGAAAGTTCTTAAATGTAGATTCTTTACTAAGTTGACTTCCCGCTTTTTACCTTAAGTTCCCCTCTTTCCCTTTTTATGTTACCTCATTTCCCTAGTTCCTAATTTTTATATTTTCCCTCTTCCCCCTTTTTATTAGAGCTAAAAACGACAATTGTGCAATTTAACCTCTTTTTCCTTTTATTATTAATTTAGTATGTTTTTAAACTATCAAAAGTTAAAATAATTAATTGCCTCTTTACATTTTATATCCACAGAATTTTATTTAATTTCTTACTCTCTTCATGTTACCAAAAATTTCATGAAGACCAAAATTATTACTTAAGTGGTTTTTATTTTAAATTTCATTATTTTATATATATATATATATATTTAAAGGTAGACAAAATTTTACCCCTAGTGAAATTTTAGACTTAGAACTTAGATTCTGAAGTAGGTGACATTTAATTAGGAAAGTTGTTTTAAAATTTCCTAACATGTTAATTGTCTTAGGGCCATCTAGGTTCATCCCTCTATCATTATCAACACGACGTGCCCTTCAGGGCGCTCTAGGTGCTCCAAGGGTGCCACTCGCCTCATCTGTTCGCTCGCGCAACGTGCCCTTCAGGACGCACTACGTGCTCCAAGGGTGCCACTCGCCTCTTGACTGATTGGTAGACATCAATAACCCCTGGAGTCAACACTCTGCTAGGTGAACTTGTGGGAGACTAAGNGAACTTAGATTCTGAACTGGGTGACATTTAATTAGGGAATTTGTTTTAAAATTTCCTAACGTGTTAATTGTCTTAGGGCCATCTAGGTTCATCCCTCTATCATCATCAAAGCGACGTGCCCTTCAGGATGCTCTAGGTGCTCCAAGGGTGCCACTCGCCTCATCTGTTCCCTCGCGCGACATGCCCTTTAGGATGCACTACGTGCTCCAAGGGTGCCACTCGCCTCTTGACTGATTGGTAGACATCAATAACCCCTGGAGTCAACACTTTTTCAGGTGAACTTGTGGGAGACTAAGGGATTCTAAGGAATAAGGCCTCCACCTTATTGCACGCCCCTTAGAATCATCATGAGAAACTGTCTTAGTCTTCCCTCATGGCATCATGGGTCCTCTCGAACTAGGTAATCGTTAACCTACAGTTCGAGCCACGACGGGAGTGCTAGTACGTTGTGGTAGGGCTGCTATCCACACCTCTCCCTCAACCTCTCTGGTAGTCATGTGTGACCCCTTTACTCCATATGTGAGTCTGGTCGGCAAGCTATCGTCAGCCTGCATCAGTACAAATCATGTTAGAACATAACCATATCATATCATCTAGTCAGATGCACTAATATCATAGTAAAACAATCAAACCCCTATGGCACACTCCCTGACTCGATCCAGAGTCCAAGGGGTTCCATCGATGCCTCTGTATCCTCAAGGTCCAAAACCCTACACACTCAACAAAATTGAGTCAATAGCACCTGTCTATGTCAATGTAGTAAAACAACATGTCATCAATCCATAATGCATCATAATCAACATCAAAAGTTTAATAACATAAAATCCAGATCACTTGCGAGCAAGTGTCCTCAAACAATAAGTTTGCTCAACGTGCTCGAGCGGTTTGTTACATGTTCAAATTGGAACAATTTCCTCAATGGAATATGACCATCGAAGAACATAGCCCAAATTTGTTGTGCATTAAACCCCTTGGGATTCTGGAGGCTTATCCATTTCAGGTTCTTCCATAATGGTGTAAAATCTGAAATCCCATTTCTCCCTCTATTTACTAGGTCGAGTTGATTTAAGTCTTGTCCCAATGAAATATGAAAATCTATCGATGACATGAATGCTCTCCCTCATTTTCAAGGGCGATTTCACTTCCATATTTCAAACATGCAACATTGTGTATCAAACCTCAAACGACTATCTTTGATTTCTTTGTGCATAACTAACTCCTAGTACGAATAGAAATAGAAAGAGTTTCTTTTGATCTTTGACTTGATCCATATTTTACTTTGAATGAGAACCTAAACCCAAACCTTGATACTCATCACTTGTACCTTCAACTTACGATCTCTCTTTTAGAGGTCTATTCTGCCCACCTAAGAAGTATTGCACAGAATGGAAATAATATTTGGTTCTTGTGATTCCATTTGCTGAGATCCCTAATTATTACTTTCTCTCATATTCACTAGAGTTATGCACCACAATATTTCTTTACCGTGGGGACTAGTGCTAAAATGGATTCGAACATGTGGGTAGTAGTGAATCCCTAAATATGACCTCAGTGTGTAAGCTATTAGGTAGATAGAGAAGACTGGTGTTTATTTATTCGATCCACTGAATCTGTAATAAGTAATTGTTTATTCGTACCATCGAATGAAATAGGAACAAATGAATAAGTTCCAATAACCTATAGATGAACATATAAATCTACCTGATCAGCTTGAGAAGCTGTTGAAAATAGATCAGGTTGAAAGAGGTCGATCTATAGTTATAACAAATAGAATGATTTTTATTTACTATTTAGTTGGAAATCCTAAATTGAAAAATCCTTTGTTGAGGTAAAACAATTCATCTCTTCAACACTTGTACATGCTATAACTAATTTTTATAAGCACTTTTTCATTTACATAAGGGAGGTTATTTCAACTATCCTCCTACAAAAATATGACAAAGGTTCTAAATAGCCAATAGATTTCATGAGCCAAAGTCTTTCTGAGATTGAGTTGAAATACACCCTGATTGAGGAACACATATACTCTTTGGTTGACCCTTTTTGAAAAATTATGTCATTTCATTCTTGGAAAGCACAATGAACTTCAAAGTTCCTTTTCCTACTATTAATTTTCTAATGTCTCAAACTTTTCTTTCAGGAAAACTCACCCATTGGATTATGAATATTCAAGATAAGGATTTCACTATCTGTACTTCTCACACTATTAAAGGAAGGAAAACTATCTCTACTTCTTTGGTCAAAGCTTTTGAAAAATTATGACATTTCATTCTTGGAAAGCACAATGAATTTCAAAGTTCCTTTTCCTACTATTAATTTTCTATTGTCTCAAACTTTTCTCTCAGGAAAACTCACCCATTGGATTATGAATATTCAAGATAAGGATTTCACTATCTCTACTTCTCTCACTATTAAAGGAAGGACAAATATTCAAGATAAGGATTTCACTATCTCTACTTCTCACACTATTAAAGGAAGGAATTTTGCCCTCAATTTGGCTCAAAATCATGAACCAAATTTAGAACCATGTATTGATGATGAATCTCTATCATCCTTGTAATTTATTGATAACAAGAATGTAGATGTAATGAGTCATCGTTGGTAACACAACATAATTTATTACTTATAGAATGAATTTTGTCCCCTCACCTTGCAAGTCACAAACAAAGAAGGTTGAAATTAGAAGCCTCAAAACCTCTCATACGGGGTACCTTGTTGTTTCACAGATCCCCTAATGGTATGCTTTTTCATTATATTGATGAAGAAACTGCTTAGAGAATGCTAAGAATGTTGTATGGTGAGGCTACTAAAACCATCCACATTGGTTGACATTTCACAACAAAGGAAACTGCTTGTAAAATTGTCCACATTGGATACTAGTAGCCATCCATTTTCCAGGATTCATTTAAGTTTGTTCATTATGTGAAACATTTCAACAAGCATCAAGGAGGGAATTTTTTTATGTAATTCCTTTACAATTAGTTGTACATAATTTTCCATTTTCTATATGAGGTTTAGACTTCATTGATCCCACTAATCCCCCATCCTCTTCTGGCATTATATTTATCCTTACTACTATTGACTATTTCATGAAATGGTTAGAGTTTGTCCCCTTAAAAATGAAAAGGATGAGCAAGTGATTAAATTTCTCAAAGTTAATATGTTTTATAGATTTGACCTTCCTTCCGAAATAGTCGTCGATAATGGGCCTACCTCCTTGAAGTTAATATGTTTTTCAAATTCGACCTTCCTTTGGAAATAGTCTTTGATAATGGGACTACCTTTCTATAAGGAAAGTTGACTTAGTTTTGCAGAAAGTAGGAACTGCAATGTTCCACTTCATCCACTTATTATCCTCAATGGAATGGTTATTTTGATTCAATGAACAAGGAATTGATTAAAATTTTGAATAAAATTCTAGGAGACAAGCCTCACAAGTGGCATACCCAGCTACCTTATGCTCTATGGGTGGATCATAATAGGACCAAGATTAGTATATTGGAGAGACTCATTTCTAGTTGTTGTATAGCAAGGATGCAATTATTCCCATAGAGCTATAGTTATGTTTGTTCATCTTGATTTTTAGTATGAAGAATTGAATTCATCCAATTTGTCTCAAATATTTCACACCTTGTTGGCCTTATAAGAATGGAGGAAACATGCTTTAGAAAATATAAAAAAAGGAAACGAACCATTAAGATGGCTAAAAAGTGTTATTATGGGATTCTACCCATGCCGGCAAGGGTAATCATACCAAGCTTTAGAGACTTTGGTTAGGACCCTATGTTGATGCATTTGTTATTTGTAATAATTTCTATCTCCTCAAGGATGAGCATGGTTGACTATTATCCTACACAACTAATTGGTATCATCTGAAGCACTATGTTAGTCCTAATGCGAGACCACATAAGCCTTAATCAGATCATACAAAAGAAAAAAATTATGTAGGATAGGGTTTGTTTTTAGTATTTTTGTGATAAATATAGTTTCTAACTTGATTCTCACCTACCTTTTTATTGTTTTCCTTTGTTGAACAACTTTGGTTTTGTTATGTTCTCAACATTTCTTGTTTTAGGATTAAGTTTCTTTTGTTGGGTTTTTTTTTTTCTTGCACACTTGATTGGTTCTTTATATTTTGGGCTTGATCCCATCTCCTAGTTTGGACTTATAGTGAATTAATAATTGAAAGTTTGGAAAATTGTCTCTCATAAATAATGGTTATTTTTTTTAGTTGAGATTGGTGTAAATGTTGTAGCTCACAAGAAGTAATTTTCCAAAGATGACTCTATTGGTCTCTTTCTGCTAACTTTTATATTGACAATGAAAATGAATCCTCTTGATACAGTAGGGTTGTGAAGCATGTTCAATATCTCTCATTCTACCCTTTTCTTCTCCCCGTACATCCATGAGATGGCCTAGCTTACAAAAACATGGATTCCCTTCTTGTTACAAGCTACTTTCATTTGAGTACATCCATGATTTTTTTGATCTGATTCCCATGATTTGGTCAATGTCCCATCCATTAAAAAATATTGGTCCACGAAGGCATGAATCTAAGTTATAGCTTGTGTGTTAATATTCCTCCCTGTGGAGTCACCGTGTGTTCACCAAATTTTAGGCAAATGGTGTTCAACAACACAAGTATTCCAATGGAGGATGAACACCTTCAACAACCACTCACACAACCAGATGAAATATCAACACATCGATGTTTTTATGTGGTAAAACCCCTAAGGAGAAACATCCATGACCCCAACCAATGTGGCCACTTGGAGCAATTTATTAATGCAAAAGAAAATATGTTACATAGAGTTTCTCATAATCGGTCATTGACAATTGACTTCCCATGCTTTTTAAATAGATATCATGGACCAATAAAGTGTTAAGCCATGAATCAATGTAGTTGTTAATATTGAGGAGAATATGAGCCGTCAAATCACTGTATGTCAGGAACATATTGTCACCGTTAGATTATAAATGCATACTAATGCATACTAAAGAAACACACTAAGAAACACACATTAGACTAATGACACGTTAGACCAAGTTGATCTTAACTAAATCCTATGTGTCTAAATATCCTAGCATCCCTTATTAAGAACAACTTGAGATAGGATTGAAATATTTACAAAGGTGATACAATAGGAGAAGGAAGGAGGAATTAGATCTTATCTCCCCTTAATGAATTTTTTTTTGAACTCATAACATAGATCGAATTTTTGAAAAATTATCTTCTATAAGAGACTTTGTGAAAATGTGTACAAATTTATCTTCTATAGGGAAAAATATCACTTCAATAACTCTATAATGAATGAGATTTCTGACGAAGTGCATGTGTATCGCTATGTGTTTGTTGCGCTGATTTTGAACTGGATCTTTGATGATATTGATGGCACTTTGATTATCGCACCAAAGGGTGGTCGGATGCTTCTGTTGGAATTCAAAATCTAAAAGGATCCATCGAAGACACAATGCTTCTTGAATTCCATTAACCACTGCTCAGTACTCTGGTCCTGCTGAAGAAAGAGAAATAGCCTATTATTTCTTACAATCCCAAGTGATAGGTCCAGAACCAAGGATGAAAACATAACTTGCAATAGAATTTTTATCATCGGGGTTGTTGGCCTAATCTGAATTAGTGAAACAAACCAACAAAGGAGTCCCCCCTTAAATATAATGTATCTCGAACTGAATTGTACCATGGATATATTGAAGTATCTTTTTAACTGTTTTCCAATGGCTCTCATGGGGTTTTTTCATATATCGGGCAACAAGACCAACATCAAAGGAAATATCAGGATGGGTATGACTCAAATATAAGAGGATACTAACTAACTAATGTTACAAAGTTTCATCAACTTTGGGAGGAATATTAGTGGTAGCAAGTTTGAATCCATACTGGAAGGGAGAAAGGGTTGGTTTAGAATCATCCATGTGAAAGTGGAAAAGAATCTCACAAGCATACTTACATTGGGAAATAAAGATTCCTTCCCTAGTTTGCAATACTTGGAGGCCAAGGAAATAATGCAAGTAGCCTAAGTCTGGCATTTCAAATTTCCTTTTAAGAATAGATTTCACATGGGTTAAAAGATTGGGGTCACTACCAATGAGGATAAGGTCATCAACATAAAGAAAAAGGATTATTAGATGGCTTCGTACTTTCTTGGTATAGACATTAGGGCTAGAGTAACATCTAGCAAAATTGATGTCTAAAAGAAAGATGTCCATTTTTTCAGACCAAGCTCGATGGACTTGCTTAAGACTACAAAGAGATTTATTAAGGAGACAAACAAGGCTAAAGTCATTCTGGACATAGCTAGGAGGTTTTTCCATGTATATTTATTATTGCAAATCCCCATGCAAGAAGGCAGCTTTAACATCCATTTGATGGACCTCCCATTTATGTGAGGCAATAAGGCCAAGAACAAGTTAGATGGAATTCATTTTGGCTATGGGGGGGAAATTTCATTATAGCCAATGCCTTCAATTTGAGAGAACCATTTTGCAAATAAACAGGCCTTGTGTCTTTCAAAACTTTCATATGATGCATACTTAGTTATGTACACCCATTTACATTTGAAAATTTGTCTTCCTTTTGGAAGAGGTACAAGATCCCAAGTATTGTTCACCATTAAAGAGAGATACCCTTCATTCATTATTGTATCCCAATATGGATGACCTGAAGCTTTTGCAAATGTATCTGGATCACGATTTTATGAAAGTTGAGCTAAAAGAGAAGAGAATCACTGGAACTATGAATGCGTCTGATGTTGATCTGAAGGATCACCATAAAGATCACCAGTTGCTTCCCATGTTGAATAGACCCATCTATAAAGTGATGGTGTTGGTGCAGGTGGAGGTGGATTTGATCCCCATCATCATCATCTAAATAAGAAGAAACCAAAATAGGAACAAAATATGGCACAAATACCTAAGATGCCTCGTGGGCCAAAGAAGGCACAAGCTTCGAATTAGGCTCGTAGGCCAAGATATTTTCATCAAATTTAACATCTCTTCTAATAATTATTTCAGTGGAATGAGGTTGAATAAGTCTATGACCTTTGTCATCTTCAGAATATCCAACAAAAATACACTTATCACTTTTAGGTTGCAAAGATTTCCTTTTCTCATGAGAAATGTGAGCCCATGCTATACTACCAAATACAAGGAAGTGGCTTACATGTGGATTAATTTTATTCCATGCTTCTTTCAATGTTATATTTTTAATAACCTTTGTAGGAGTGTGACTTACTATATAATTTTCTCACTTGATGGCTTTTCCCAATATGGAGACTTAATCCCTTAGATTGGATCATACCAATAGTCATTTATTTTAATGCACGATTCTTTCTCTCAACAACAACATTTTGTTGTGGTGTATATGGAACAACATGTGTATTTGAATGCCATATGCAATGCAGTAACTTGTAAATTTATTGTTCACATAGTCACCTCTATTATATGTTCTTAGCCTTTGAAGTTGATGTCCATATTATTTTCCTACAAGGGCTTTATAGGCCAAAAACTTTTCAAAAACTTCACTCTTAAGTTTTAAGAAGTAAACCCAAGTTCATCTGTAGAATTCATCAATGAAAGTTAAGAAATACTTGCACCTAGAGAAAGAAGGATAAGAAAGAAGACCACACAAATCACTGTCAACAAGCTGCAAATGGGGCAAGGCATGTCAAGAGGCACATTTTTCAAAACTATCTTGATGATGTTTGTTGAGAACACAACCAACAAAAATACCATCTCTACAAGAAATGAGAGGAAGGTCAATTACCATCTTTTGATTACATAGTTGTTGCAATGAGTGATATTTTAGATGATCAAACAACTCATGCCAAAGTTTGCTCAAGTCATCTCTATGAGCAATAAAAACAGATGGGAATGATGATGACCCAAAGTTGTTAAACTTGTACAACCTGGTAATATCATCAATAATTCAATTTGCAAGGGCATGCTTAGGATATTTTAAATTCTTGATTACAACTTGGTGAGGTGAAAACTCTATGGTTTTACTTTCACGCAGGAATGAGTGATTTGATACATTGATAAAAGGTTGCAGGAAATACTTGGAACACAAAATACATCACTGAAATGACCATTATCTACTTCAGTTGTTCTGGACCCTACAACACTAAGGGTTCTATCATCACTAACAAATATTTTCTTTGTGTTACATTCATTTAGAGAAAAAAAGATGGCTTTATCCTTAGCCATATGATAATATTCTCCATAATCAATAATCCACTCATCATAAGAATAAGTAGAAGTTGCATTGAAGGAGAAACCAGAATTAGAAAGTGCATGTCCAGAAGAAGAAGAAGAAGAGTCAATATTGTTGTTGTGCTTCTTCATCAATGCTTCTAAGGCTTCCATATTTTTAAAACATTTAGATTGTACATGACTATATTTCCTAGAAACGTTGTAATGTATGTATGTCTTCTTATTTTTGAATTTTTATCCCTTTTCACCATTAGGAGCATAATCTAGCCGAGAGGGTTTAATACCCTTGTTTTTCTTGTTGTTGTGGTGATGATGTTGCTTCTTGGGATTCTTGGATTTATCTTTCTATTGGGATACTAAGGCTTTGTTGGAGGTACCTGCAATACTAATCACTCCAATTTTCACAAATTTATCTCACACTCTAATCAAAGAATCACAAAAGGATTCAAGAGTGGGATATTTATAGGAACTTGCTAGAGTGTCTCTGGTGGCATGAAAGTTAGATACAAAGATAGAATATGCACTACCATGATTAGAAAGAATAATGTAGATATGTCTATATTCCTTCAGATCTATTTTGCAGCCTATACATAAAAATCTAAGTGTTTTGAATTTAGATAAATAATATTCAATGCATGGAAAATTATTGGGACTTAAAGTCATTAACTGATTTTCTATCTAGTGGGCTTAAATAATGTTGTGTTTACCAAACATGGCTTCAATATTTTCCCAAGCTTTATCTGAGTCATCAATTCCTTGAAGGTGAAACCTTACATGAGGAGAGATGGACAATATGATTTGTTGGAAATGTTTAACAGGTAGCATATGCTTGTCATTGATGGCAATTACAGCAATGAAGATGGCATGAATACAGGAAGAATGTAAGAGACGGGCACCAAAAGTATTTTAGGAAGAAGCTACAGAGAAACCTCGATAAGATCAGAAGAGATAGTTCAGAGGATGTTTGGTATGTTTTACAGGCAGCGTAAGCTTGTCATTGATGGCAAGTACAACAATAATGATGGCTTGAGTACAACATCGATGATCAATAGGAAAATAGAAGATAAGTCCAGGAAGATCAAATGATCGAAGGCAATGCTGGAAAGTACAACAGTGATGATGGCTTGAGTACAGCAGTGATGATCAACAGGCAAAGAGAAGATAAGTCCAGGAAGATCGAATGATCGAAGGCAACGCAACATTGACAAAATGATCGAAGGCTCGAGAAGCATTTCTGATCGTTGGATCCCATCCAAAATTCTCGACAGCATGAGGGTCGTCAGATCTGAATAAAGACAAGAAGAGCGCGTTGAAGAGGAGGATAGATCTCAGGCGTCAGATCTGAGCGCAGGGTCCGACCACTGTTGGATCGAGGAAAACCTGCACGATCTTTAAAAGTGCAAGGAGTAGAGGGCTCACAAATCCCTAAAGCAGGAGGACCGTCCATCTCAGGAGGTTACGTGGACCGTTGATCTGACTCCCTGTTGGAGTTTCGGGGATCGAGAGTTGGAGATGACAATTAATATCATCCACAGAAATCCCGATTTCGCGATATGTAAAATCGCGACGTAATCTGAACCGTCAAATCAAGATCACATCTGGATCGTCGATCCGACTCACATCAGCAAACCACGTCAGCTAGGAACACGTGGCACAACCAGGTAATGACAAGTGTCAAACTGATTCAACATGCCAAGCACATGTAAGTCACGAATCAAGGTGACACGTGGAAGTTATTTAACGCATGTGACGTCAGCAG
>SNQJ01S0015137.1:176825-188947 GCA_010110895.2 Picea sitchensis | reverse complement strand
CGACCATTATTCAAAGAACCGCCATACCATTGTGAAGGTGTTCTTCCATGTTTGTTGAGCATCTCTTGAATAGGAAGTTAACTGTGTATGAATGAATCTTATTAAATCACCTGTAGTGGTCCTAGAGTTTCTGTTGTTGTACACGGATCCTTAAGTTTATTTATGTTGTTGTACACATAACCTTATGTTTCCTTAGTGTTCAACCTCTCAATGTACACAAATCCTAGCCAAGAAAGTTCTCATAACTTCTATGATTTGTCACTCACTTTGTAATCCCAACACAATCCCAACATAAGAATATGCAACTGTAAAGATAGCTTGTAACATCACATAGAAACCAATCACAAGCCAAACAACTAATCTATAGAAAATTAATAGTTGAAGAACCAACATTTTAGATAAGGTACAACCAAAATTAGAAAGGTTTTCATAACACAAACCTCTGTCAAATAAAGAGGTTGAGCACTGGACTGCCAGGAAAATGCCTTGAGATGAACAACATATTCTCGACCTACCACAAAATACCATGGTGTTGTACAGGATACAATATCTTCTCCATTGAGAACACCTCTTAGTCTAGTGAATAATGATAGATATAAATGAAGTTCATTAGGTATAACTATATGCAGTGTTGTTGTTTGTTGGTTCCCAGCAACTCTCAAGTCCTCTACAAGAATGTTTGTAGTTTTAATAGCTGTTGCATCAACTATGCCCATCACAAGATCAATCGAAGCAATGGAGTCGTTTGTGACAAACCAATGATGATTTGGAGAGGGTAAATTGACAACTGCATAAAAGAAGGGATTATTAGCCAATAATACATCAAGATAACAATACGGTATGTTTTTAAATAGCAAAACTTAACAAGATTCCTCCCCCTTTTTTACCATCAATATCAATAAGTAACATAAATCAATAGAGAAGGCAAAGTAGGAAATATAATCATGCATCAGTTAAGTATCTGCTTATAGCCAGGCACAAAACAATCTTGGAAAGAATAAACAATCTATAGTTCACCATTTTCTGCCCTTCCTGCGTTGCCCTTAGTAGCCCCATTAAACTTTATGATTGTCCTTCCCCTTGGGACAACAAGCTGGGAGAGGATCTTAGTATAACTGTATCTCATTAGTTGACTTTCAAGAGAAGATTTACTAGTCTTTAATCTTAAGAAGAAACAACTTCTGATGTTGCAGAGAACAAACCAAAAATGGTGTTCAATTTTTATTACAGACAAAGAGAAAGTCTGAAGAAATTATACATGAAGACGATAATGGTATGAAGAAAATCCCTCCTAATTGAGCATTAAACTTTCAGACATTGACACAATACAGAGAAACTTTTGCTCGCCTAAATTTGAATAAAAAAACCTGTAGAGCCAAAAATTACAGACAGACAAACCTCCTAAATGAGTGTCTCCGCTAGTTTACAACACTTCGAAAACACCATTATCAATGGTGAGAATACTGACATCAAAAGTTCCACCACCAAGGTCATAAACAAGAATATTCTTTTCTCCTCCCTTTTTATCTAATCCATATGCAATTGTTGCAGCTGTCGGTTCATTTATTATATGAGCAACATTTAGCCCAACAATTACACCAACATCCTTGGTTGCCTGCCTTTGTGCATCATTGAAATATGCTACAAACCAAAAAAATGGAAGTTTTGTCAAACTTTTGTTGACATACGTTACTCAAGTTCACTAATACATTATTTCTACATCACTCTTAATAACACTCCCATTTTAGCATAAATATGGACTGCACATATCGAAAACATGTTTTCAACTCAGGATCTTCCCGTGCCTAAATTTACCTGGAACTGTAACTACTGCATCCTTGATTTTCTTCCCAAGCTAGGACTCAACTCTCTCCTTCATTTTCAACAAAATCATTGCACTGATTCCTTCGGGACTGAAAACTTTGATTTCATCATCCCTGATCTTCACCTGAATGTAAGGCTTCCCATCTTTATTTACAATTTTTAGGGAAGAAGTTTGATGTCTCTTTGCACCTTCTTGTCCTCATACCTGAGAGAAAATACATCAAAAGGTATTTTCTTGTAAGGCTAGCCTTCATTACAATATTACTAGACATTGTCCTCATAACTTGTGAGGGGTGATGAAAAGGGTATCTTGAATATGTGTTGTTGTGTGAGTATTGCAGAGTATATTATACCGACACTAATGGTTAAAACAAAGTGAAACTAAGAACAATATTGCTATTTGGGGAGTGAGCTCTTTATTTCATTATTAGGATCACCATAAATTGTTGTAGATTACCCTCAAAAAATTGTTGCATTTTCCTGAGAATTATATCATTATACTTTGTGAATCTTTAAGGTCAAACGTGATGATTTTTTTGGATTAGTATTAGGATTATGAAATAGATTAAGAGTGCAGACCATATCCTGTAGAATTCATATTTACACCTTAGCACAACAGNTTGTTTACTTGTATTAAGTCATAAATGTTTCCTTCTGATCGATGATCCACACATGAACATAAGATAAATGTTGGCTTGATCTACTACCATCATTGACCAGAAAGTAAATTGTTGACAAGCCCCAAGTAAAGGTCAAGGCTATTGCTTCAGACAGACAGAGGGTGTAACTAGGATAAGGCTAATCTTCTGAGTAGAGCTAGTCCAGTCAGTTGAAAGTTGAAGTTGATTATGTTATGTTAATGTAAAACTTCACTCGACTCATTTACATGGAATGGGAGCCAGCTCCAAGTACTTTCACATCATTGCAGAGACAACCGTTTCCATTTCCATTAATTTGGATAGTTTAATGGTGCATTGAAATTAGCTTTGGCAATTGCATCAGGTCATTCATCTGTTGCTGCGATTTAGATTGACAAAATGTTATGTATAATCTCAATAAATCAAGCAGTAGCACTGGAGATTCGCAGATTGATGACCCATCTGGATGCTGGAACTCGATGTTAGGTTTATTGGAAGTAGCAGAAGCCAAAGGGAAGAGAGTCAAGATTGGTTGCTATGCTCTTGTGTAGGAGAATAGCAGGATAATGATGTTCGAGGTTGGAGGGAATGATCATCCAGCAGGGGAACTCCACATTCGAAAGGAGCTCATTGCGCTTAAAAGAGATCGGTGTTTGTGGGATCTAGCGACTTCTTCTTCCTGGAAATCTCCAATAACTGGTAAGTCTGTTGGTAATTCTGATTGGAATTATGGTAACGGGAATTGTGAGAGAGAGTCTGTAGAAGGGATAAATGGTTTCGAAAAGGATGCCAGTTCTGAGAATATTCCTACTTTCTTGAGAGGAGGTGATATCAGTAATGGAGAAAGGGGGTTACTTCATAATTGGAGAAATCAAAGTTGGGACACACATGAAGAACTAATTCTTAATGTACAGGATATGAATCTCACTGGAATGGGAAATGATGGGAATGTAGAGACATTGAGAGGGGCTAGCAATTATTTGGAAACTCCGGACGGAGAAGACTGCAGATATGCAGAAACTTGTGGAGATGAGAAGACGATGATCATTGATGTTTAAACAGGGTAGAAGGGATAGGGTACTTAAGAATACATCGAGGGATTGGAGAGTCCTCTGTAACAAAGAAAAGTTCCAAAGAGAATCATCAAACCCATACTTCTGTACATGCACTATCACATCTTTCACTAGAGGAGGAGGAGCCCTTCAATGAACTAGATATATGTAATGAAGATGATGTGAACTCTTCCAGGGAAAATAGACGAACAACAAGCTTAGACTGCAATTCCCGTTCAGGATCACCGCTACTGACTAGAGATGCATGGAGATTTCATCAGCAAAATGACAAGGATGAAACAATAGCAAGAATTGTAGCTCATCAGTTTTCTTCTTTAACTACTCTTTCATATTTTCTTACTTAAAAACGAGTGTATATTATTTCTCTCTGTTTTAGCAATTAGTTAACATTCTTTCATTCTCACTATTGTTTCATACCATAGGTCTTTTGTGGTAATAGGTCTTTTGTTGATTTTGTCAGCATATTTCAATGATAATTATGCATAAACAGAATGTTGATTATGAAATACACAAAATGTTGATTATGAACACTGCTAGGCGGGTAACAATTAAATGCTAGTTCAATCAACCTTCATGCAACTAAGAAAAAACACAACTCCCATCTGCAGTATTGAAAGCCATATTCCTGCAATCAACATGTATGCTGACAGATCATGTAAGCAAGTCATTTCTCAAATTCTGAAAGGTGACATTTATATCAGATCTAACATCCATGTTTGACAGAAAAGCAACACATTATGGCCCTTGTTCTACCACTGTAAACATGTGCCTGTAGGATCATACAAGCTAGACTTTTCAATCAAGAAAATTCAAACTCTTTGGCAGTGAACATAATGCATTATCACCATAAAATGAATTTCAAGCTATATCCAAGATGAAAGAAATTCACCAAATGTACACAATTTTAGTGTTATGCATCTTCCATAAGGCTGACTTACTAATCGTATCATCAAAAAATATTGGCACCTATGTTGTTCTCTTTGTACATATTGCTTTCTTTGTAATATATGAAGTATTTTCACCCAAAAACTATTACCATTACAAATATTAAATACCTATTCAGAAGGTCTTAATGAAAAATTCTCAAGATTTCCCAAATGTAAGGCACTGTTGCAAAGCTTGATTGCCACTAGGATATTCTTCCTAAGACTCTGGCTCTTCTTCTTCATCTCCATTAATGCCACCTTGGTTTCCACAGAAACAATTGTTAACCAAAATTTTAATAAAAGGTCATGTACATTACACATTTTATAAATTTATTTAATCAACTTTACATTTAAAACAAAAGGAGTTGTATAAACATTCTACCTTTTGAACTTTTTCATCGGAATCTGACGATACAATTCTTGGTGAAATCATCACTTTCTGTTGTTTAAATTTCATTTTTGAGCATAAATGGATTTAGCATCCTGAAAAACCCTTGAGGCACGTGGATTATATAGACTCAACCACTCAAATATCATGGTGCTCATGACTAGCACCATCGAAATAACCCCAAGAACCTCTCTTCCAATAACTCTATGTTCCAATTTTCTCTACTTTATATGATTCATTGGAATTATAATGATGTTATAATTCTTGTGATTTGTGGTGCATAGTGGAAGGATGACTTCTCCTTGTCTTGAAAAATGTTTGCATGCTGTGCTAACCATATACCCCATTTGACCAAGAGAGAAAGTTCTTTAAAACTAACTCTCGTCTTTGCATCTAGTTTTTTAAGAAGGAGGGTCCCTATTCTTTTCCTCTTTGATGAGTATTTTCTTGTACACAATCTTGTCAAAATCATGCTGATTTTTCCCTCCGAGTGCTTCATAGGTTCTTGTAATAAGGCTTCTAGGTGGAAAGAAATATAATTTTCCCCTCTAAGAACTTTTTGACTAATAGTCCATGCATTATGTTGGATTCCACCTTACAACAAACCATGTTAAAATCCTTATTTAACAGAGAAAAACGTTTAGGATCAACCTGTAGTTGCAATGTTCAAACTGCAATAAATCAAGATACAATCAGTTTTGCTTTTTGTTTTACATAAGAAAAGTTGCAGCTAAGAGATCTTTAACATGATTTGAAAATGTGCCTTCAACAAGTTCTTCCTTATTTGAAAATGGGATGCTAAAATGATTTGACTGATAATCCTCTTCGACAATATTGAATATGTTTCTAATCGAAGGCTGGATGATTTCCTTCAGATTTAGAGCTACTTGATTTCCTTTGACCACAAATATATATCAAGGAATATTTCAACTCAGATTTGGGGAGATTCCAAATCATCTTTTTTGGATATTTTTCCACCAAATGCTATGCCACCTGATATGCCATTTATTTTCCAGCTGTAAAATTTGATCAATTATTTTGAAAAATGCTCAGGTTTAACAGCATTAGCCTCAACTTAAATAGACTTGAACTTCTTATCTTCTGACTTTGTAGCTTTTTTTCCATTGTTAGCAACAGTTTCTGATGTCACAGCCTTCTTCCAAGAATCGAGTATGCCACTGCCAACTAGACAGTGACAAAACCACAAATATTTTCTTGAGGATGCTTTGTGATATTTCAAAGGTTTTCAATGTACTATTAGCACTATACTTTAATCATTTCTCTAGTACTCTTTCCCATTTTTCAGGACACAATAGTTCAAATTTGGCTATAGATCCGACAATAACTCCAATAGATAGAAGTATGCATGGAATCCATGTGTCATTACTGTCTTCGCAGTCCCTCTTTTACCTGAAATGGCAGTGCCACCAATGGAATTATCAACAACTCTAAGTAATATTGTCTTGATGGAATCGTATCTCACAACTGTTGTGAGAGGAAAACATTATCATCCATACTCATTTTTCTCATATCCAAGGGGAAGAACGAACTGTTGCATTGCTTGTATTTCAAAGAGCAAACAAGAGTTGGTGAGGAAAGCGCGTCTATTGTAACCTACATTTGTTAAAGAGAATCCCTTTTCCTTTAAATGATGATAGACATGGAGTTTCTTTCAAAGGAAAACATTGGCATCCAATGTCCATACTCGTTTTTATCAAATCTGGGGGGAAGAACGAGTTGTTCCATTGCTTGTATTGCAACGAGAAAACACCAGTCGATGAGGAACGTGTGTCTATGGTAACCAACATTTGTTAAAGAGAAGCCCTTGTCCTTTGAATTATGATGGGCATGAAGTTTCTTTCAAAGCTAATCTTCTTTCCCTGGACCCTAGTAAATGAGACCTGATGGATTCGGTGCTTGGACATGGTACTTAATACTGGAGTCTGGCATCTTGATTCCATCATTCCTCGGTGCTTCATTTTTCATGTAGTGGGGATTATCCCACATTTCCAAGGGATAATAATTATTGGTATTTATATGGGTCTATAGTTTCACAACATATCGACGCGTTGTGCACAAAGACTGGTGGATTCTCCCCTTAGAGGTTGCTTTCTCGAGCACTTATGTTCTCAGACCCTTGCATGACATGTGTAGAATGCCCAAAAAGAGATGTAGTCTCTTGGACTATAATGATTGATGGGTATGGAATGAATGGACATGGTGAAGATGTCATCACTCTTTTCATCCAGATGTAGGTGGCATGCATGAAGTCAAATTATGGTAATTTTGTTTCTCTTCTCTTAGCATGTAGTCATGAAGGGTTGGTGAGTTGGCGAATGAAGGATGGCAATGTTTTAATTGTATGAGACAAGATTATTGTATCACTCCTGAACTAAATCATTATGCTCGTAAAATATTATGCTCGTATGGTTGATCTTCTTGGTCGTGCAAAGAAATTGGATGATGTATATGCCTTTATTAAAATCCTAAAGGATGCCCTTAAAATATGATGTTGGGGTTTGGAGAGCCTTCCTCAATGCCTGCATGATTTATTGCAATATAGAACTTGGGGAATTTGCTGCAAAAGAACTTTATTTTTTTAACTAGAAGCTGAGAATGCTAGATATTATATTCTAATGCAAGAGCATATCTCCACTTCATCCAACAAACCAACCATGGCAAGCGCACGCATTCAAAGTTGAAGAGAGGCGTTGTCCTCATTTTGATTTTAGAATTGAATGTAATTTAATGTTTAAGCTGTTGAGCTGTGAAGCCGTGCCTTTGTGCAGGTGGAAATAGATAAGAAGGCCTTTAATGTTTTGTAAGGCTGAGATCTAGATCCGGATAGCGGACTAGACAACCCATTCAATGTAATTGAATAGGGTAGGCTGAGATCTAGATCCGGATAGCAGACTAGACAACCCATTCAATGTAAGAAGATCGATGGTATCTTTAGTAGGAGGAGAGTGTGTGTAGAGATAGAGTTAGAATCTGTGAGTTGAGAGAAAAAGAGAAGGAGCCGAGACCTTGTTACAGGCCGTGCTCAGGAACACCTTGTATATACAGGCATTTTCCATATTTAATATAAACAGAAGCAATTTTTCCTGCATGATTATGTGTTAACTGAACGTCTGTGAGTGTTCTCCATATAATATGAATGTATGATGTAGATGTATGTTGTAGGTTTGCATTTGCAAGAGTATGTCTGATTTCAGGTGAAGGTCTTTGAGGTTTCATGCCATGAGGGCGTGACAGAGCACTACGGTCTCTGAATACCAGTGCACTGAGGCGCTTCTAAATTATGCGGGTTCAGACAAAGACGTGTTGCGGCACATAAACTGGAATCAACAACTCAAGAAGAAGACCTCAAGGTTGTTGAACACCTTGTAGGCAAGGCTGTGGAAGATAAAACACAGTTGCAGAAAGAAGATCTGAGGAGTTTTGTGAAGCTCTTCTAGGTGGGCATTGAGCTAGTGCAGGGAGTGCACAGAGGAAGAACTCTGCTACGAGTTCTTAAGAAGTCAGAATCACTGAGAATTCTGAGAACTCTGCCAGGTGGGCATTGAGGCATTGTGCAGACAGGCACAGGGGAAGATAACTCTTTGATTTTTGTAAATCTAAAGAAGAATCCACTGAGGGATCTTCGTAGGGTTGTTGAATACCCGAAAATACTCAGCAAAGAGGTTGCTTGAGTGAAAGATAGCCAGGAGGCCTCTGAATTCTCCATCTGAGGGAGAAAGAGAAGAAGAATTGAGTTTCCTTGGAGGTCGAAGCTACAGGAAAGCTCAGGACGAAATAGCACCTTTGAGTGCATGCAAACACTCTATGGAGGTGAAGGAGTTGAAGAATCCTTCGAGGATTAGAAAAGAAGGATAAGATCAGGAGGGCGAGTGCTTTTACGCCCAAAGACGTAACTGCAAGGAGTGAAGAAGTTTCAAAACCCTTTGACGAGTTCCGAGTATCCCAAATCTCAGGAGGAGGCACATTAGCCGTCTGATCAGATTGTGAAGAAATTTGGATCGTTGAAGATTTCTCATCCAGAGGGCAGCATAGGAGAAGTGCACAAGAGGAATGATCGTGAGATGTCAGATCTCACACAGTTACCCATCATCCGTTGGATCTGACCGAGGAAACGCGAAGGTTAAGTCTTTGTGAACAGAGGAGAGAAGTCCCGAAAGACATCGGGATATCGACGTTTGGGATATTGGGGTTCTCGAGGTCGAGATGTTGGGAAATTGGTAGAGAAAGTACCGAATTAGCAAGGTGATCTGAGCCGTCTGTGGTGGAAGGACACGTGTCATGAGATCATCCATTTTGGAGATCCTTACGTTGGAATCACGCAGAGGTGAAAAGTTCTGATTGTGGGCCTAGTTGACGTCACATCGGAGAATCGGGATTCGTGGGTGAAAGTCCCGTAAACACTGCAGCAGGATCTGCGAAATCGCGAAATGCGATATCTCGATGGGTAATAGAACAGCGTGGGGCCACAAGGGTCAGAGTGGTGGACAGGTGGAAAACCTTATCTGGGTTTCGCAGCGAGAAGTCCTGAAGCATTCACATCAGGATTCACGATATTGTGAACTCCGAATGCCTATGGAGTGAAGCCGTTGAAAAGACAAACTCGCGTGTGTGTCGGAGTTTCGGCGTATCGGGCATCGGGAGTCGGGGATGCGAGTGGTTCGACATCGTGAGTGCCGAAATCGTGATAGAAGAAATCCTGATAGGAGAGGGAAAGAGTCAGCGTTAACTATTGTCGGGGTTCGGGGTTTTGAGAATCCGACGTTCAACCACTGACCTCACGATACCGCGAAGTCCGATATCCCGAGTGTGAAAGGGGATCCAACGAGGATTTATGTGGGTGCATATTTCCTGATAGGGAAATAGAAGAGCTATTTAAGAGTTCTTCGGGTAGGAGGAAGAGAAGATCCCGTGAGCAGGCGTGCCTGCGGGTGCGGCTACATCATATTCAATTATCAAATATTTATGCCACAGCTAGTAGGTGGGATAATGTGGGGAAGGTAATAGCAATGATGTAATAAAGAGGGATGAAAAATAACCCAGGGTGCACCTGGATTTAAGTTGATAACAAATTTCATATGTTCTATGCTAGAGACAGGTCACATCCACAGGTAGATAAAATCTATGCAATGTTAGAAATTTTGGCTAGGCAGATTTAAGGGGGGAGAGGTATGTTCCTAACACAAGTTTTTAATTGCATGATGTGGATGAGGAAGACAAGGAATACCTACTATGTGGTCATAGTGAGAGGCTAGCTATGGATTTTGGGTTGATCAATAAATGCACTAGAACTATTATAATACTATTTGAACTTCCAAAAGCCTTCGTGTGTGTGGTGATTGCCACATTGCCAAAAAATTCATCTCTATGGTTGTTGAAAGGGAAATTGTAGTCAGTAATGGATATAGAAGCATTATAACGTTGTAGTCAATAGATAGTATAAGACAACTATCTTGAAAATATAAAATGTGCCAAAGTGGTACGGTTACCACCCATGCTTTTGCTTCTGCAAAACAATCTCATCAAATATAGCCCTCTCAAGAAATGAGTTCTAAGCTGGCACTAGAAAAAAAATTAGAATAAATACCTATTAAGGACAGAATTAGTGTGTCCACTTTGTATGCTTTCATAATAAACCCTCTTCCAAATGTGCTCTAAGGATATGTCTTTCCATGGATTTTATTTCTGCATTCATCTAAGCAATTGTATCAAATTATGTCCATAAAAAAAAAACTACATCGTGCCCCTTTGGGGAGTTCCACTTTTGAGTTTATGGTCTTTCGCCTAGGAAACAAAGACACACCATATTGAATTAATCAATCTATGAATCGATCAGAAAAAAGATACGAGCCTAGTGCCCCGTTTTTTCAACAACATCAACATTTAATTTTTCAAGTGCTACCTCCAACTTACACCATACATACATATTGTCACTGATAATCTCAACAACAAACTCAATAATGTCCACGACCTCATTGTTGTGAAATTGATCAAAAGAGAGGCCAATGCTTCATATTTTTAACCACCCTATCCCGATAAATGCCAGTTTTTTTTCTTTTTTTCTTTTGTAACTTTTGTAGGAAGAACGTCAACTACTTAGACATGTATCTCCTATTTTTATTCAACCCGTTAGAATAACCAAAATATGTAGCAGCTTATTTCAAAGGCTTGGCTTTAGAGTGCATTTTACTCTTCTACTTCTAGATTTGTCACAAGTTTTGGGCTTAAGAACATTGTGATATGCCTCTTCCAAGCTCAATAAAGATTTTATATCACATCTTCTTGCTAAAAATACAAGAATCTTCAGGTTCAACCAAGTCAATTTCCTTGTCTCTGCTCCTCAATCGTCCAGATCAAAGAATGGTGATGGTTGTCACCAATTGAATGGACTAACACCTTTATATTCTGGCAAAAAGCATGTAAAAAATGATAACCCCTTGATTTTATTTACCATGTGAATAATACAGATTTGGACAAAGGAATATTTAGGCATGAAAATAGGCCTGAACGAGTATTGATTGTTGGTTGTTTAAAGTGTTAGGACATGGCTGAAAGAGGTGTATTTATAGTACCTTTACTGCCACCTAAATCAGGAGTGAAATATATTTCTACAATGCTACAATGTTGGACTTACATGCAAGTGTTTAACAAAATGTCAAAACAAAATGTAAGATCATGGAATGCTATGATTGTAGGTTACACCCAGAATGGGAATTGCACCAAGACCTTGAAACTTTTTGATCAAATGCAAGTAACAAGGGTAAATCCATATTTGATAACTTGGAGTGCTATGATATCAAGGTGTGCCCATAATGGATATGTTGATGAGACCTTCCAGATTATGCAAAAAATGCAGCTGAAACTTGGAAGGCTATGGTATGCATGGGCATGGATGCTTCATGCTTATGTTTTATAATTCTAGATAAAATCTTCTCCAATTTTATGATTTGAACCCATTCCTCAGGAACATGTACTATTTTTTCACTTTCCTTTCATTTTTCACTTGGAAAAATCAATTCTTTATTATCATAAATATTTGTATATTTAGTATTTTGAGGTGGGATGTCCCTTGTGGTATATTCTATTCTTTGTATAAGTTGTAGAGAGAATTTTTCTAATAGAATTTGTCATAGATATCTCCCCATATCCCTGATTATCTGAATGCAAGTTTACTTTTTGGTTGTTAATTTATGTTACATATATATTCCTTTTACAAAACTCTACTCTGTTTTCTAACAAATGTTATTGTTATCCA
>SNQJ01S0015137.1:160079-176775 GCA_010110895.2 Picea sitchensis | reverse complement strand
TGTCATAGATATCTCCCCATATCCCTGATTATCTGAATGCAAGTTTACTTTTTGGTTGTTAATTTATGTTACATATATATTCCTTTTACAAAACTCTACTCTGTTTTCTAACAAATGTTATTGTTATCCACTATTTTGTATGAGGATAGATAACAAATTTACAAGGGTGATATCAGATTAATTGATGAATATGCTTAGACATTTTTCCATGGTTTGTTGTGATGATCTTTGAAGTTGATAGGTTAATTGATCTGACAGTATTAAGAGCATCAAATTTATTCACTTTTCCAAATCTGTTTATGCCATGTGGATGGATTGGGTGGCAACATTCTCATCACTAGTGTGTGTGCCTCGTGAAGGTGCATTTCTAGCATGTTTAGTATTGAATTCCTGCAAATGGAAGTTGTTGTTGGATCTCAAATGCTAGTTGTCATGACTTTCATGAGTCATGCTAGTTATTCAATTTTAAGATATGTTGTCACAGACCTGCCAGAAGGATCCAAACAGAGGAGGATGGTGTAAGCTACAAGACATATTGGGGGTCTCACTTCCATTGCTATTGAGTATGTTCTAAGTTCCATAGGTCATTCCACAACTACAACACCGATGTGAATATCATTGAGATGGAGGTAAAAAGAAGTGGCAGTTATTTCTTCATTTTTATGAGAAATTAGAAATTAGTATGCACAATCACTTTCTCCATGAGACAAATACAAATGCTGATTTTCATGTCTATGAATAAAACATATTTAAATGGTCTATGGAGTGTTCTGTAGATGTTCTAGTAGTTGGTTTTGATTTAAGTTGCAGATCTTGGTTTTCCAAGTAAATTTTTGTTACTCCAGACTTGGATGTCAGACTCAACGTTTTGGTAACATACATATCCAAATATGCCAAGGAAGAGAGAAAGGGGAACAAAAAGAAGCAACAAGATCTTTGTAGGACTTATGACACCCATGTAATTCTTGTGTTTGTGTTGTTTCTAGCTGCTATAAATCATAAGCTACTGATGGAAGGTGAAATTCAACTAGGGACCTGTGATGATGTTACAATCATTCTTCAACATGAGGATAATCAAATTCCCATTAGGTCACAAACATCTCTTGAAGGACTACTATGTACATTTACTACACATTATGCTAAGGCATTGACATCATTTCAAATCTGAAACAGTTACTCTGACCTGTTTTATAATGTAAGTGTAGAGGAGAAGAGAACTTTTTCATTAATCTTAAGCCAAACACAAAAGTCATTGAGGAGGTTTTTCCTTGCATAAACTATGAGCACATTTTGAAATATTGAAGGCACTTTGAGTAGACATTGTATACTCATTGAGGGCACATGAATGGAGGCATGGTATTGGGTTTTCCCTTGCTTGAGATGGTTTCTATTCCAGTAGCAGTCATGAAGGGGATATTATACATGGGTTCCAACCATCACAATCCTTTTGGTAGCTCATTTGAAGGCTTATTGGACTCTCACTGAAGGTGCTTATTACAAGACTAAAAATAAAAACAAATTCAGAAAGGCTGACCCATGCCAACTAATTTTATGGCTGACCTGTGTTGGGAAATGTTATAGAGTCAACCCATGATTACTAGTATTTATATGCAAGTATAAGGGTATTTTTGTTGTTCATTATCTGGAAAATTTATCTTTTGCACATTGCAGGTCTGTATTGTCCCTTTCTTTGTATTTCTAGCCTACAAATCAACATATGAATAAATTTTAAGAGCATTCTGGAGACCTGTAGTAGTGCCATTATTGAGGAAATTAAAGCTTAGTTTGTTTGAGCCACCTTATCAAATTGAAAAACTTGTACTGTGCAAAAAATTGGATCTTTCTCTTTTGGGTCATCACAGGTTCTCAAAACACCCAAAGATGCTACAAGATGCAATATCCTACAGGCGTCAAAGTCCACATTTTAAGGAAACATCCTTCTTGATGGTTGTTTAGAGTTTTGTTATGGCATATTCCATTGGTTAATCACCAAATATAGAGAGCACTCTTCCTAAGAAAGGATATCTTAAAAAAAAAAGTAGTCCATCAAATTGCACTACACATCACAGGTGTAACACATTCTTTTATGATCCAAACAATCATCATTAAGCCTGCAAAGAGAGTTATCTTCCTTGAAGAGGTCTTAGGGTTTAATTTATGCAGGTCTAGTGGAGGAAGGACATAAATAGTTTGATTGCATGAGTTAATATTATTGTATCATGCCAAGTTTGGAGCACTATGCTTTCATCGTCGACCTAATACTTGTGTTTTGGGTGCATTTCTTAGGGTCTGTAGAATCTCTAATCAAAAACCTTTTTCTTCAGAAACCAAAGCTAATTCGAATCTCTAATCAGGTGCATGAAATCTGGCATTTGATTGGATTTATGATCATTTAAATATGACCCTAAAATCCATAGTCGGGTTGTCACTTCATCCTTTGTTTTCGATCTTCTACCAATAGGATCCCTTTCTAGTGTATCTTAGGTCTTTTTCTGCTTCTCCAAAACTTGAAATTTCATATGTCAAAGGGCTTCTAGATCCATAGTTCAATTGCATACCATTATTTATTTCTCCCTTCCCAAGGTAGAGAACATAATGTGAAGGTTCTTAATCTCAGTGAGCTTTGTTGAAAGCTCCTTCTGTAGTTTCTTATTTTCTTGTTGTGCATGTACAAGCTATGTCTGAAAAGAATTAATCATCACCCTACTCTTCCATACATCTATTACGTTCACTTGATAATTAGGGGATTTTCACTCCCATCCATTTCATAAAAAAACTAAGACATTTCTATTGATATGGTCCAAGATGTGAAAAAGGCACCGGCATCAAATAGAGGAGAAGATAGACCATTATCATCTTTGAGAACCTATGGTGAAACCAAGCCTAGAGAGGTACTTATAACCACTACAAAAACATCATCAACATAATTTAACCATGCATCCATACGATCTTCCTAACTACTGATTAGCTACTTTACGATGGATTGAATTCTCTTGGAAGTAAGTGTTCTTAATCTATTCATAATCTTGCCAACAGAGGTTGTCTTAAAAAATTTCCATAGAAAATTGCATTAACACTAGTAGAATGAACACTTTCCTGTATCACCCCTTGTTTCCACGATTGAAACTCGTGACAAGGAGTCCAAAATGTTGGAAAGCATAGTGGCCCTCCATATTTGACTGTGTGCCTCTGAGTCTCACTTTCAAAGCTGTAATTTGAGGTGCTTGACATCTGATATATCACTTTGATTACTTGGCTCTTCATCTTTGATGATTTCACTTCTTATCACCTGTGCTCAGAAGGGAAAAAACCACTCGAAAAATAGTTTTGAACAATGAACAGTCACTATTAGATTTATTACCTCTTGGTACCTTTTGACACATGCATTCGAGTTACAACAGTGTGATGTATAGGCTTGGCTAGCTCTCCTTGACATGTGGATACTTTTCATTTCGAAGCCCAACTCCGCTCATACCCAACTAGCGTTCCATGGTGGGCATTCATTATGATACTTGGCATTGTTATGTACATGGCAATTGTGTTTCCTCCTTTGTGGCTTAGGGCTTGAATGAGACTTGGTGCTTGGTGAATGTGTCGGGCTTTGATGAATGCTTGAAACTTGCACTAGCAGTATCGAAACCTAACAGCCAATGCATATAGGCCCGGGCACCTTTAGTTTCCGCAATGAACGCCATTATTTTTTCCATAATATCATGAGGAAGTCGCTTGGTTCTTAGGCAATCCTTTGTATCTTGGAGTTTTTCTATCAAATTGGCACCTGCACATTCATTTAACAATTGAAAAAACTTTTTACATTGGGCATCTCTTTCAACATCTGTGTATTGATATTTATACCTATGCACTAAGATTTGACCTGTCAATGGTGAATGAAAGGGTTGACATAACTCTCGATGCCTTTGAGGTTGGCGTTCTGGCATTTTTTTTTTATCACTGGGATATATCCCACATTACCCAGGCAAGAATACTTTGTTGTGTGTATATGCATCGATGCTTCAATGTTCATTGGATGCGTAGTGCATAATGGTGCTTCCTTGTGGGCTCCTCCTCCATGTGACTTGATGCATGGCGCTTAGATGCTTGGTCTCGGTTGACTTGTGTTGTTTTGCTAGCTGAGATACTAACTTGTGTTGTACGTTGGTGCAGGTGCTATCCTTCGATGTTGGGCTCGAATTTGGAGATTGGGCTATGGGCCCAATAATTTTACTAGAATAAACATAATCCTTGTAATAAAACCAGGGGTATAAGATTGATTATAAGATACTAACTTGTGTTGTGCATTGTTGGGCTCGAATTTGGAGATTGGCCTATGGGCCCAATAACTTTACTAGAATAAACATAATCCCTGTAATAAACCCGGGGGTATAAGATTGATTATAAAAGCCAAAATTTGGCTAATAAAACCATTTTTTTTTATTTACCCAGACTTACAAAAAACTGCCCAAAGCCATATTGTTATCTAATGCCCAAAAATAAAATAAGAAAACTGCACAAAGCCATATTGTTATCCAATGCCCCCCAAAAAAATTAAAAAATACCATGCATATAAGCCAAAAACCTTTGACTTTTTTTGCCCTTATGTAAAGTGTCCTCGACCCTAAGAGCACATTAACCCCTTTTTTTTTTAAACCAAATTTAGCCAAAATTTTATATTTACATGTGAAAACACACTCTATATTCCTTAAGGCTCTCCTTCCAAGCAACCACTTTAGCTCTTTTCATTATGACCGTGTTCTCATACTTAGGATCATCGAGGAAATCTATCCTTGTCCTTGTCCTACTGGTAGATGCCTCTGTTGTATCAGGTGCAATAGAATGCTTTCCTTTCTTGACTCTCTTCTTTCGAAGAGGATTATCAGGATCTTCTTCAAAGGTGAACTCAGACCAAAACAAAAAATACCACCATGTTTTATGCCTTCTCTTCAATTCTTCAATGATAAGTAATTTAATCAAACCACAATGAAAAAGTTTGGTCTCAACCTTCATCCTTGGTAGGATTGGCTTTAACCTTCTTATACATTTTTATGAGGATTTGCCAAACAAAATAGGGCATATTGAGTGGTTGAGTACCTATGAAATGTTCCAATAATCTAATGTGATAAAGGGAAGTTGAATTATACCTTCCCTCACATGTTATATACCTTAGAATATAAACCAACAATTCATTCCACTCCTTCCTTATATAGGCCCTTGGAACACTCTTCTCTAGTTTCCATCCTCGATGTTATGTAATCCCTTGGAACAACCTTGAAAAACAAAACCCCTGATGCTTGAAACATTGTCTAAAGGATGGACAAACTATGTTTCTTTTTCCAAATATGTAAAATGAGTATATTACAGTTTAATGAACATATTTCCCTATTATTATATATGGGTTTTATACTTTATCAAAAAAAATTCCAAGACTTTACAAGGTTTTATAATTCAGTGAAAAATTCACCAAGTTTTTACAAGATTTTATAATTCAGTGAAAGATTTGCCAAGATTTTACAAGATTATATAATTGACTAAAATATTCGCCAAAAAATTATATATACATATAATATAATTGATAAAATAACCTTCATTTTTTCCTATGTATCATGGGGATTCGCCCATTTATTATATATATAAATTTAGGGGGGGTTCTTAAAATCACCCTTGTTTGTGTCTAGTCCTGAAACTAGTCAAAAACAAGTGTTTGGGGTAAAAACATCAAAACTTCTTGATAAAAGATCCAAATTTAGTAAGTCCAAATGTTTTCATTATAGTATAGTATTTATTATAATGTGTAACATTTTTCGATCAAATAAACAAATATTCCATGTGGGGCACGCTCTACAAGGTCGCTCTCTAGAATAAGCCAGAATTCAACAAGGTGTGCCAATTTTTCTATAAATCCTTTTATGAGAGGTTCCAAGTAGTGACACCTGGAGTAATTGCATAAAACAAACTAAATAACATTTTGTATCATTTTTATATCTTTATTCATTACAGGTACAAAGTTAAGATTATTTCAAGTTAGGGTTGTTGACTAATCCAAAGCTAGTCTTGTGAGACTAAAGAAACGTTTGGTGAAAATGATAGTCTCTTGTTGTTAAAGATAAGAAAGGTTTGCAGGTATGTGATGATATACACCAGGTCTATTATAGAGTTACAAATCATATTTGGATGATGAAATTGATGAAGGATTTTGGTTGAGGTAGAAGTTGGGTACATGGTTGAGACAAGTAGTTTGATGAGTTGGCACATGCATGAGGTGTATAGTTGATGATGTTGGTACATATTGATGAGTCATAGTTGATGAGTAGTTGACACATGATTGGTACATACTTGGTACATGGTTTTATGCACTTGTTTATGGTACATGCTGATTATAGGTTGAGGTACAGGTTGGTGCATGGTTGATGCATTTGTTTATGGTACAGGTTGATTACAGGTTGAGGTATAGTTTGATGCATGGTTCAGGTTTATTGGTACAGGTTTACAATGGTATATCTCACAGTGATAGTGTGATAGTGGTTCCATCATTCTACTTCTACTTGAAGGTAGTTGGATGGGGAAAGGATAGGTGGTTGTAGCCATCTTCCGGTTGTAGCCGGAGAACATAGTGGGTTGTAGCCAGAGAATTGGGGAGTTGGAGCTTCCCTCGGGTTTTATCCTGAGAGACTAGGGGGTTGGAGCCTCCTTCCAGTTGCAGTTGAAAAACAAAGCAAGTTGGTGCTTCCAATGAATGTAATTATTCAAGACATATAAGAAAAAACATTATGTGGTTTTCTCCCACTTTGGGTTTCTATGTAAAACACTAGTGTGTTTTGTATGTGTATGATTATTCATTTGTTCAGTTCTTATTTACTCTGTAGTTATTGGAAGATAATTATTCATTGATATAACACTTGGATTATATGGTTAAAATAGATTAAATTTCTCTATTATTGATTCAACCCCCCTCTAAGTAATCCAACAATTGGTATCAGAGTCGGTTCCTTAAGGAAATAATTTAACCACTGGAAGGATATCATTGATTATTTTGAGAATGGAGTACCAATGTTTAATGGTCAGAATGATTTTAAGTATGAGATGTGGAGCATAAGGACAAAAGTATTTTTACAGGCATATGGACATTATATCTGGCTATCAGTTGTTACAATATATGATAGTTCAAAAAGGGAAAAGACTGGAGCCAAGAAGGAATTGAGGAAGAATAACAAAATATCAATGAATTTCATTTGGGATGGATTACCTAATCTAGTAAGAGAAAAGGTTGGTAAATATTCATTAGAAAAAGAACTTTTGGATAAGTTACATGACATATATTCTTCACCCATCATAGATTCACAAAAAGTCAAAGAAAATGCAGATACAAATCAAGAAGAATTATGTTCACCATGTCAAGAAGATTTAGAATATGAAGAGTACATAATCACTAGAGGTATGGTGTTTTGTGTTAATTGTGAAAAAAGTGGACATATTGAAATAGAATGCCATGAAGGAAATGAGACAGGAAAAATAATTGAAAAGGAAGACAATTATGAAGAAGAATTGACTGGTTCTTTAGATTAACTAAGAGAAGAAAAGAATTCACTCAAGAAAGAATTGATGAAACAAAAGGAAAGTGTTCACATTTTTTAAGAATCCCAACAGGTCATCGAGAACTTAAGAACTCAGCTAGAAGAAGCCAAAAATGTCAAAGAAGATATTGAATATCAAAAGCAGTGTTTGGGAACCAACATAGAAGCACAGAAGGAAGAAGCAGAAATGAGAGAGAAGATATTGATAGATCATATTAAGGAAATAAATAACGATCTAAACTAGCTTGAGGAAAAGTTTGTTCAATAAGAGAAAGGACTTGAAGAAGAAATAATCACATTAAAAATTAAGCTTGAAGAAGCGAAAAGAAAAGAAGAAGTCATGAAGTCTCAGATAATGAAGAATGAATAATAGGTTGAGAAGCTTGAAGAAGAAGTTGTCACATTGAGAAGTAAAATCGTCAACCTCGACAAGAACGTTGAAGAGATAGAAACATCCACATCAGTTATAGAGAATGAAGAGAAGCACTCTAGGTTGCTAGAAAAGAAGAATGAAGAAAGTAGAAAGAGTTATGCAGAAGTACTCAAAGGAAGGAATCATGGTCAACCAAAATCTAAGAAAACTATTGAAGATACATACTCAAGGAGACAATCCATGTTTAAGCCACAAAGAAGCTTCAAGCATGATCATGATCAGTCAAGACACAAATTCAGAAGGACTACGCCACAAAGAAGATCATTCACTCTCAGGTATGCAAATTTATTTTATGGTCATTGTTTTTATTGTACTAACTTTGGACATAAGGTTGCAGATTGTAGGGATTATAAAAGAAATGTTCAAGCAAGAAGTGCCTATGTGGCTACACGTAACATTGAGTGTTACAAATGTCATAACTATGGACACATATCCAGTGATTGTAGAAGCATGATCGATACTTCCATGAAATAGAATACAGATATCAGATATAAGAAGTTATGGATAAGAAAATAGGAAGAATAGGTAAACAAAGACCAGGTACCAGATATCACAAGATTGGCAATGAAACGAGATGAAGAAAATTCTACAGAGAAAAAAAAAGATGTCAGATACAAAAAGGTTTGGAAAATAACTGAAATAAAGGAAGGGAAAGTAAATAAGAAATAGGTTCAAGAGATTTTAATTTCAGGCATTGTAGTGAAAGATGAATCCACAGACAAAAAGAAAGAAGTCCGAGCTTAGAGAGATAATGAATCTACCCACGAAGATGATGATGAATCCACCAATGAAGGTGATGATGAATACACATCAGACAAGGAATTGTTCTGAGCCATTCGGCCTAGATACTCCTAAGTAATATGAATATTAGATAGGGGGAGTCTATGTGATAGCTGTGACATACCAAAGAACCATCCTTCGAGTAGCTTGCAGAGTTTGAGAAGACAGATTCACAACAATCAGTTAGTAGAAGTACAATTTGATAGTATAATGATAAATGGGTTAGCATTATGGATAGTTGCGCAAGTATATTCTTGGAGAGTATGGACATAGATGGATTCGTAAGAACACTTAGAAGGTTTGGATAGATATATGATAGTGGGCGAGATCATGGATTCATAGATTTTTTTAGAGAGTGGTTTAGAGACAAAGGAACATTATCATAATGGATGATAATTACATAGGAAATGGATCAAACAATTCTAATGGATTACAAATTGACAGATATATTTTGGACGAAAGCAGTGCATACAACAATTCACATTCAAAACAAAGTAATGCTCAGAAACAACACTGACAAAACTCCCTATGTGCTATGGAAACGAAGACTAGCAGATGTGAAGCACTTCATAGTTTTTGGAAGAAAATGCTACATCAAAAGAGAAGATGGAAGAATGGGAAAGTTTGACTCTCGTGTGGAAAAAGGAGTAGTTGTTGGTTACTCAAGTACAAGGAAAGCATACAAGTGTCACAATGTAAGATTGAACAAAATTGTGGAAAGCATCAACGTAACAATTAATGAAATAGGCAGACCAGAATCAAAGGAAGAAGAAAATGAATCAATGGAACAACCTTCCGAAGAAGAGGCAGAAGATGAAAAGGAAGTAGAAGAGGAAGATGGAGAGAATACGATAGAAGAAGAAGAGTAATTTCAACAAGTATCTCCAAAGACACCTAGAAAACGAGTACAGAAGAATCATCCTTTAGATCATATTATCGGAAACAAAGATGCATGAGTTGAGACTAAAAGAAGAATCTGTTCACTGGAACAAACACACCTAGCACTCTTATCTACAATTGAACCAAATTGTTTTGAAGAAGCCAACAAGGATGAATTTTGGAATAATGCCATGGATGAAGAATTGGATCAAATAGAGAAAAATGACACTTGGGAATTGGTTCCAAGTCCAAAGAATAAGAATGTGATTGGCACAAAATGGGTTTTCAGGAATAAATTAAATGAAGGTGGACAAGTTAGAAGGAAAAAAGATAGATTGGTATGTAAAGGATATGCACAGATTGAAGGAATTGAATTTGAAGAGACATTTTCCCCAGTTTCCAAAATGGAAGAAATCCCTTTGGTTTTAGCCTATGCATGCTCCAAAAATGTTAAAGTATATCAAATGGATGTAAATCAACTTTTCTGAATGGAGAACTTGAAGAAGAAGTATACATTGAACAACCAAAAGTATTTCAGTTGTCAGAGAACACAGATTATGTGTGTAAATTAAAAGAAGTCTGTGTATGGTCTAAAATAAGCCCCTAGAGCATGGTACTCCAGATTGGATAAGTATATGCAATAAGAAGGGTTCAGAAAAGGAAGTCCAGACAAAAACCTCTACATCAAGGTAAGTCAAGGTAATATATTATTAATTGGAGTTTATGTTGATGATATTATTTTTGGTAGTGACGATGACAGGTTAAGCCAGAAATTTGCAAAAGATATGCATAATGAATTTGAAATGTCATTACTTGGAGAACTATCCTTCTTTTTGGGACTTTAGATACGTCAAAGCAACCAAGGAATTTTTATTTCTCAAACCAAGTATATCATAGAAATGCTAAAGAGGTTCGGAATGGAACATTGCAAACTAGTTATCACTCCCATGCAAACCAGTTGCAAGTTGAGAAAAGATGATGACTCAAAGTCTACAGATCAGAGGCAATGCAGGTCAATGATTGGCAACCTACTATATGTCAACCCTTTAGGGCCCTACACCAAATTTCTCCCTTGGTCATAGCCCTTGTCATATGCACTAGTTCCCAACATGGTGCACCTCCCTTAGCCATGAAAAGGTGCTTAAGTTAGATTTTTGAAAAGTGAATGTATTTCTAAAGTTTGGTTCTTGCCTTTGTGGCTAGTGCATTGGTTCTAGGAATTTGTTATTTCGATAGGTCATAGGTTTGAATCCCATGGAGTGATATTACATTTTCCATTCGACCCTTTTAGGCCCCATCCAGGGTGACACATCACACCTTGTGGTTGGACCACGTCTCATCCCATGGTTGGCCAAAACCATACCATGCGGACCAATTACCCCTTGCCACTTGTCAACATCAGGAACTGCCAAATGTCTAGATCTAAAATTCCATGTGTCAGTTGCAAGAGCTTCCACTTGTCGAGGAAAGAAGCTACCACGTTTCACATGCTAAATATGTCACGTGTCCCTTTGACCCTTTGAACTTTTCTTGAGAAGACCAGATTTTCCAATTTCCATAACATTCTCATACGACGTCTGTTTTTCGATTTGTTTGCATCACCGTAAATATTGTGATGAGAAGTTCACGATCATGTCATTGTATTTAAAATTTAAGAAATTTTATTTTTTAGCATTTCTGGATCCATTTTGGATCATCGATGATCAAACATTGACAGATTTTGTGGACTTTTTTAAGTATTTCAAGGGAAGTGGTTGATTATCGATGAAGGAAAAGAGGATGAGGATGTATGCATCCACATGTCATGCCATGCTAGGATCTGTGTGTCATGCCATGCTAGAGAAGTTGATTCCTCAAGATGACATGTCATGCCACATCAACATCTTCGTGTCATGTCATGTCAGTATAGTTTCCATGTTATCAAAGAGATGGATGATGGTCGATGATCGATTATCAGGCATTGGGGAGATTATCAAGTAGTTTTGGTTTGCTGATAAAAATATTTGATGGTCGATGGTCGATAATCAGGTATCATGGATATTCACGAGAAGTTTTTTCTTTCCAAGATATGCATTTGATGGCCGATTATTGGGTGTGAAGGAGATTCACAAGAATTTTTGGTTTTCTAAGATAAATCCCTAATGGTCGATGGTCAATCATTGGGCATCAAGGAGATTGGTGGGAAAGTTTGGTTTACAATAAGAAATCTTTGATTGTTGATCATCAATGGAGAGTGGATCAACAATCCATATTTATCCTGGTTTGATATTAACGACTGATATTGAAGGACTATTAAAACACTAAAAAAAGTCATTTTTTGATGAATTTCTCGGGTTTTTAAATGGAATTATCTTGCAGGGTGATTTTTGACCCCTAAATGACATTTTTAGGAAATATAAAACCACAATAAAATATTGGTACACTTTGTGTCTCCAACTCAAATAAAAGAACTTGAAGAAATATATCTAGTGATCTGTTTCAGGCACAAAATGGATCTTTTATGAGAAAGTTACAACCAAAATAGTTGAGGTAAAATTTCAGAACCAATTTAACTCTAGAGGGTATAAATCCTTGCTCAGAAGTCAATTTGAGGAATAAGATAAGTCTATGGAAATATTATGACACATAGAAGACAACCGTGGATCGATATTTGGGATATGAATATGTAAAAATTTGCAAAAAAATAAATAAGACACATGTAGCATACATGGATGAATTGGAAAAAATAGTCAAAAATTCTCCAAGCCATAAATTTCATCTCAGAGCTCATGATTGGGAAAATGAATATTTTTTGGAAATTCCTTGAGGAGGAGAAGATATATGTCCACCCATAATTTTTAATTGGGTGATAATTTTTTCTCAAAAAGTAATAAACTAATTATGTAGCAATAAGAAAGTGGAAATTGCAGCCTGTGAATGTTGTAACTTTCTGCTCATAACTCGGAATGAGACCCAAGTAAAACCATTGGAGAGATGTTTCATAGAATAATGTGTCAGGGGAATCATATTTTAACTTGGTACATTGTTTTCTTCATAAACTGATGTGAAGAATAAATTGTAATATAATTAATAAATATTTTCAAATATGCTTAATTGTAACAACAATTATTGCATGTACATTCTTGCATAATTAGAGATACATGAAAGAATAATTTATTGTGTATATGAGAACTAGAGATATGGATAATTCACACGGGTATTGTAACCATGAATAGGAGATCATAGGTTTGCATATTAGAATCGGTAATGTTGATATTGAGTCTAATGGAAGAAGAGACAGGCATGATCCTATAACTATGAGAAGAGTGCATAGAGAAGTGCAGAGCCACATGGAAGACAATGAAAGGATTATGAAGCCTTATGAGGAAACAATACAAGCCTAAATATGTTTCGAAATAAATTCAACAAAGATTATGGAAAAAAGAAGAAATATAGTGAAAAGAAAGTGGAAGTATGTAGGTCCCATCATAGGGGAAATGATCGCAGAGGATCTAAATGGTCAAGGAGTATTACCAGGAAATAACATTGTCATTCCCCAGGGAACTCGACCAGAAGATCATATGCATTTTCAAGGTGAGAAGGAAGCCCAAGTATGTTTGTGGTCGGCCATTAGAGAAGGAGATATGGGTCAAATATATTGCAAGGGGAGCTAAGGAAAATGAAACCATCATATTTTGATTGAGAAAACAATAAAGGATAAGACACAAAAGCATGGTTTTTCAAAATGAGAAAATATTTCAAGTTGCCTAATTACTCATCAAATAAAAAAGACATAACTATAGCCTACCACCTTCAAAGAAAGACATCTATGTGGTAGGATCGACTGAAGCAGGTTAAGCGCCTTGATGAGAAGATAATTTCCTCGAAGAAATTCAAGAAATGTTTTCAAAAACAATGGTTGTCAGAGCAATATTATGACAAAAAGCTGCAATATTTATTTGAACTCAACTTTGGGAACATGACCACAGATGAATATGAGACAAATTTATTGGAACTTTTCAGGTATGTGATTTTCATCAGATATGATAATGTCAAAATTTAGATGCTCCTGAGTGGATTGTCATCCTTCTACAAGAATAAAATTTAGTTTGATGAGCCCAAGAATTTAGAATAATCCATAAGAAAGATAAGTATTTGTATGAGAAGGATAGATGAAGGCCAACTTTTGAAAAGGTTTCAAATGACAAGAAGAAAGGAAATATGGATCAAAGGAATAAATTATTCAAGCCACCTTTCATAAGGAATAGTTCTCAAGCACACCAGTAAGGGTATCCATCCCAAGGTGATCGAAAAATGATAAAGTCTGAAAGAAAGAGGCCAAGACAACAACACATAAAGTGTTGGGGATGTGGATATCACATGTATAAATATTTTCCGCACCGAGGAGATAAGATGATGACTATACATAGAATCAAGAAACATGGGTCAATATAGGACGTGAGAAAAACCATGGCAAGGATCTATGTAGCCTTGAAAAATAGACAAGGAGTCTATGAATCCCACATGATTGAAGTGGAAGGTAAGATCGATAAGCATCCCATAGTTGTTTTAATTGATTATGGATCTAGTCATATTTATATAGATCGAAATCTAGTTGAAATATTTAAATTGAAGAAATGTAAGGATGAAAATATTGGTTAATTTAGCTAGTTACTGGAACGAAGACAAAAAATAATGATCTTGTTAGAGAATGACTTATAAACATGATTTGAATTAACACAAAGGAATATTTGAACATAATATCTCTTGGGTCTTAAGAATTATTTATTGGAATGGATTGGATGATTTTAGGGGCTAAATTTCGCTCATGGGCTAGTTTTCCATGTTTTTTCCCCAAAAAATATTCACTATTATAAAAATGATTCACCCAAATTCTATAGGATAAAATTATTTTACCTTAAAAATCGCCAAACTTTTATATAAACTATATAAAATCCTTAGAAATTTAAACAATTTTACAAAAACATCGCCAAACATTTATAGATGGAATATGAAGGATTAGTAAGATTCGCCAAGGTTTCTACATTTTAAAATAAATTTCCATCCTTAAAATCATCCATGGATATGTTGAGAATGTAAGTAATGGAAAAACCCTCTAGGTGGAAATACTATATCCATTTATTTTGTCTTGCTTACAATAATTGGTATCAAAAATCATTGAATACGAGCCCATTTGAAGCATTGTATGGAAGAAAATGCAACACACCAGTAAGTTGGGATAACCCATTATACAAAGTCATGATTGGGACAAAATTATTAATGGAAATGGAAGAACAACTGGTAAAGATAAGGAAAAATTTGAAAGTTGCACAAGATCGACAGAAGAGTTATGCTGATGAAAGGAGAACTCATACAAAATTCAAAGAGGGAGAGTATGTGTTTTTAAAAGACAATGCCAAGAGAATCTCGTTGAAATTGGGAAGTTTTCCAAAATTGACAACAAGATATTATCATCCTTTTGACATGCTAGAAAATATAGGGTCAATTTCATACATGATAGAGTTACCTGCATCCATGAGAATTCATAATATGTTCCAATTTTCTTTATTAAAAGAGTATGTACCTAATCCTAATCATATGATTTATTGGAATGTGATCCATGTGGAACACGAAGGGGATTTTTGGGTGGAACCATTGCACATCTTGGACTCGAAATTCAAACTACTTACAAAAAAATCCAATGGTTTGGTAAAGGTTCAATGGGTCTATTACAGTCCTAAATATGCTATGTGGGAGCAAAAGGAAGGTATGTGGGAAGCATACCCACAAACTTTTGAAAATTTTGGAGAAAATTGAATGTATATTTGTACACAAGTAAATGAAGACTTCATTTTTGAAGCTAGAGTTCTTGGATCCAAAAATATAATGTTTTTGTGTCAACTAGTGTGGGGGTTGAGGGGAAAAGAGATTTCTTGGTTGAAATTGCTAAGTGAGTGATTAAGTTTCATAATTATCAACTATTCTGATGTAGTTTTTTATATATGTCAATGTGTAAATCATATAGTTATTTACATAGATGATTTTAGGGGCGAAATTTCGCTCATGGGCAAAATTTAGGGGCTTCCAATTTTTTATTGGGCGATTTTTTTGTATTAAAGTGATTTTTTAAAACTTATATCATTAGCCCATATTTTATTTTAGGGGAAAAATCGTGTACAGGGTTAGCCCTTGTTTTTAGGAGAGATAGATGAAAAAAAATTATATTTCGCCCCTGAAATTTGGAGGGACAAGCTTCCATTAGCCAAATTTCTAGAAGTATGGGAATTTCTGATAGCTTCTTCGCCCTGCCATTTGGTAAAATCGGGGTTTATGGTTTAATTCGCCTAGATTTTGTGATATGGGCACTGGGTAGCCACATTTTGGCCCTCCCACCTGGTATAAATTGTATGGCATCTGCCCAGGTTTAAAATCATAGCTTTGTTACTTGTCTGGTTCGTTCGTGAGAACTACAGAGTCTACTATCTAGTGACCATCCAGAAAATCTCTAAATTGCCAAGGCCCGGTTTACATATATTGAATTTTCGTGTTTATTTCCCCTCGACAGAATGGAAAGAGGGCAAGAGATGCTAGTGGTGGAGATGCCTTTTAAGAGAAGAATTTGTTACAGTTATTAGCCTGGTGGTCCGTGGAGCCGCCTGTTCAGAGCAGAAGAAACTCGGAAGGTGTCGTGCGAGGCTTTGGTGGTGAATAATTACCAGGGTTTCAACTTTGCAAACGTCTTGATAGGTATTTACTAGTTACCTGGTCTTTCATCTTTAAATTCCTTAAAGATATTTATTTAAATTGTGGGACAAAAACTGCAGACTTGGAACCAAATCTGTTTTGTCACAAGGGCGTGTATTTTCACGTTTTTTTTATTTTGTTTATACTTATGTTTTTTTATTTGGATTCCCATTCCATTTTCCTTCCGTGTGCACCCAATCTCCAGCCAAGCTGTCATCCTTTTTCCAATTAGATTGCACCCAACAAATTTTCCATCTATCTGTATTTGTACACGTTTTTTTATTTTGTTTATAATTACGTTTTTTTTTTTGGA
>SNQJ01S0015137.1:142160-157441 GCA_010110895.2 Picea sitchensis | reverse complement strand
TCATAACTTGTGAGGGGTGATGAAAAGGGTATCTTGAATATGTGTTGTGGTGTGAGTATTGCAGAGTATATTATACCGACACTAATGGTTAAAACAAAGTGAAACTAAGAACAATATTTCTATTTGGGGAGTGAGATCTTTATGTCATTATTAGGATCACCATAAATTGTTGTAGATTACCCTCAAAAAACTGTCGCATTTTCCTGAGAATTATATCATTATACTTTGTGAATCTTTAAGGTCAAACATGATGATTTTTTTGGATTAGTATTAGGATTATGAAATAGATTAAGAGTGAAAACCATATCCTGTAGCATTCATATTTACACCTTAGCACAACAGATTACAGTATTACTAGACATTCAAATGAAAAGTCTATTCCAGATTTCAAGTGCGAGGAATATCAAATTGTCGGAATTCTCTAACTAGTGAGACATTCAAAGAATGATGAACCATTCTGAAACATAACGCATATGGTGTTGATTCAACACATGACAAGTCGTTCTCGATTTGTTTACTTGTATTAAGTCATAAATGTTTCCTTCTGATCGATGATCCACACATGAACATAAGATAAATGTTGGCTTGATCTGCTACCATCATTGACCAGAAAGTAAAGTGTTGACAAGCCCCAAGTAACGGTCAAGGCTATTGCTTCATGGTGTAACTAGGATAAGGATATCGAAAAGATATGGTTCGTGGTTATCAAAAAGATTTTGTTACTCTGTTCACTTAGAATTTTACCAGTCTTTACTGGTCAATTATTTGCATGTTTTTAAGGTACCATTTATTCTTTTAGTTGTATATCTTAAAGAGTTAATTTTTCTGGCAGAGTAAATTCCTTGTCACAAATACACACAGGTCTATCTTGGCTTCCTTTGTTTATAATGTCCCAAAGAGACTTAAAGAAACACAATTGGCACGAGTTCTAGATAATTCAAAGGTTGTTGTTCCTTTGATCTTAACAACAATACTATCACGTGCAGTAGTGGAATGACCAACAACTAACGTTTCTGAATCAGGGGCACAAACACTGATATTGTAGTGGCCAGTCTCAACCAGGACATCAATGAGACCTCTTGAGCCATTAGTCTGATTGCTTCTTGGATCTCTTAGACCTAGTGAGTGGGATTATTCCTCTCTTGAAGCATCTTACCACTCAGGAGGAACATGATCCGCCATTCTGCATTTATGTTAGCAGGAACCTCTCTTCAAAAAAACACTTTGGTCACTTAAGCAACTTGAAAGGATTTGAACCTTGGACCTCTACATTCATTTTTGTATCAACTGGTGAGGCATCTCATCTTAGCGCAATTGAGATTTTACAAATCTTGGGTTGTGAAACTCTATGCCCATTCTAGAGGTGTGTGATTCTTTTCTTCCCTAACAATGAAAGTCGTTCTCGATTTGTTTACTTGTATTAAGTCATAAATGTTTCCTTCTGATCGATGATCCACACATGAACATAAGATAAATGTTGGATTGATATGCTACCATCATTGACCAGAAAGTAAAGTGTTGACAAGCCCCAAGTAAAGGTCAAGGCTGTTGCTTCAGACAGACAGAGGGTGTAACTAGGATAAGGATAATCCTCTGAGTAGAGCTAGTCCAGTCAGTTGAAAGTTGAAGCTGATTCTGTTATGTTAATGTAAAACTTCACTCCGCTCATTTACATGGAATGGGAGCTAGCTCCAAGTACTTGCACAGCATTGCAGAGCGGATCGTTTCCATTTCCATTAATTTGGATAGTTTAATGGTGCATTGAAATTAGCTTTGGCAATTTCATCAGGTCATTCATCTGTTGCTGCGATTTAGATTGACAAAATGTTATGTATAATCTCAATAAATCAAGCAGTAGCACTGGAGATTCGCAGATTGATGACCCATCTGGATGCTGGAACTGGATGTTAGGTTTATTGTAAGTGAAGAATCCAAAGAGAAGAGAGTCAAGATTGGTTGCTATGCTCTTGTGTAGAAAAATAGCAGGATAATGATGTTCGAGGTTGCAGGGCATCATCATTCGGCAGGGGAACTCCACATTCGAAAGGAGCTCATTGCGCTTAAAAGAGCTCGGTGTTTGCGGGATCCAACGACTTCTTCTTCCTGGAAATCTCCAATAACTGGTAAGTCTGTTGCTAATTCTGATTGGAATTATGGTAACGGGAATTGTGAGAGAGAGTCTGTAGAAGGGAGAAATGGTTTCGAAAAGGATGCCAGTTTTGAGAATCTTCCTACTTCCTTGAGAGGAGGTGATATCAGTAATGGAGAAAGGGGGTTACTTCATAATTAGAGAAATCAAAGTTGGGACACACATGAAGAACTAATGCTTAATGTACAGGATATGAATCTCACTGGAATGGGAAATGATGGGAATGTAGAGACATCGAGAGGGGCTAGCAATTATTTGGAAACTCCCGACGGAGAAGACTGCAAATATGAAGAAACTTGTGGAGATGAGAAGACGATGATCATTGATGTTTAAACAGGGCAGAAGGGATAGGGTACCTAAGAAGACATCGAGGGATTGGAGAGTCCTCTCTAACAAAGAAAAGTGCCAAAGAGAATCATCAAATCCATACTTCTGTACATGCACTATCACAACTTTCACTAGAGGAGGAGGAGCCCTTCAATGAACTAGATATATGTAATGAAGATGATGTGAACTCTTCCAGGGAGAATAGACGGACAATAAGCTTAGACTGCAATTCCCGTTTAGGATCACCGCTACTGACTAGAGATGCATGGATATTTCGTCAGCAGAATGACAAGGATGAAAAAATAGCGAGAATTGTAGCTCATCAGTTTTCTTCTTTAACTACTCTTTCATATTTTCTTACTTAAAAACGAGTGTATATTATTTCTCTCTGTTTTAGCAATTAGTTAACATTCTTTCATTCTCGCTATTGCTTCATACCATAGGTCTTTTCTTGATTTCGTCAACAGATTTCAATGATAATTATGCATAAACAGAATGTTAATTATGCAATACACAAAATGTTGATTATGAACACTACTAAGCGGGTAACAATTAAATGCTAGTTCAATCAACCTTCATGCAACTAAGAAAAAACACAACTCCCATCTGCAGTATTGAAAGCCATATTCCTGCAATCAACATGTATGTTGACAGATCATGTAAGCAAGTCATTTCTCAAATTCTGAAGGTGACATTTATATCAGATCTAACATCCATGTTTGACATAAAAGCAACACATTAGGATCATACAAGCTACACTTTTCAATCAAGAAAATTCAAACTCTTTGGCAGTGAACATCATGCATTATCATCATAAAATGAATTTCAAGCTATATCCAAGATGAAAGAAATTCACCAAATGTACACAATTTTAGTGTTATGCATCTTCCATAAGGCTGACTTACTAATAGTATCATCAAAAAATATTGGTACCTGAGTTGTTCTCTTTGTACATATTGCTTTCTTTGTAATATATGAAGTATTTTCACCCAAAAACTATTACCATTACAAATATTAAATACCTCTTCAGAAGGTCTTAATGAAAAATTCTCAAGTTTTCCCAATTGTAAGGCACTGTTGCAAAGCTTGATTGCCACTAGGATCTTCTTCCTAAGACTCTGGCTCCTCTTCTTCATCTCCATTATTGCCACCTTGGTTTCCACAGAAACAGTTGTTAACCAAAAGTTTAAGAAAAGGTCATGTACATTACACATTTTATAAATTTATTTAATCAACTTTACATTTAAAACAAAAGGAGTTGTCTAAACATTCTACCTTTTGAACTTTTTCATCGGAATCCGACGATACAATTCTTAGTGAAGTCATCACTTTCTGTTGTTTAAATTTCATTTTTGAGCATAAATGGATTTAGCATCCTTAAAAACCCTTGAGGCAATTGGATTATATAGACTCAACCACTAAAATCTCATGGTGGTCATGACTAGCACCATCGAAATAACCCCAAGCACCTCTCTTCCAATAACTCTATGTTCCAATTTTCTCTACTTTATACGATTCATTGGAATTATAATGTTGTTATAATTGTTGTGATTTGTGGTGCATAGTGGAAGGACGACATCTCCTTGTCTTGAAAAATGTTTGCATTCTATGCTAACCATATACCCCATTTGACCAAGAGAGAAAGTTCTTTAAAACTAACTCTCTTCTTTGCATCCACTTTTTTAAGCAGGAGGGTCCCTATTCTTTTCTCTTTGATGAGTAATTTCTTGTACACAATCTTGTCAAAATCATGTTGATTTTTCCTTCCGAGTGCTTCATAGGTGCTTGTAATAAGGCTTCTAGGTGGAAAAAAATATGATTTTCCTTTCTAAGAACTTTTTGACTAATAGTCCATGCATTATGTTGGATGCCACCTTATAACAAACCATGTGAAAATCCTTATTTAATAGAGAAAAACGTTTAGGATCAACCTGTAGTTGCAATGTTCAAACTGCAATAAATCGAGATACAATCAGTTTTGCTTTTTGTTTTACATAAGAGAAGTTGCAGCTAAGAGCTCTTTAACATGATTTGAAAATGTGCCTTCAACAAGTTCTTCCATATTTGAAAATGGGATGCTAAAATGATTTGACTGATAATCCTCTTCGACAATATTGAATATGTTTCTAATTGAAGGCTGGATGATTTCCTTCAGATTTAGAGCTACTTGATTTCCTTTGACCACAAATATATATCAAGGAATATTTCAACTCAGATTTGGGGAGATTCCAAATCATCTTTTTTGGATATTTTTCCACCAAATGCTCTGCCACCTGATATGCCATTTATTTTCCAGCTGTAAAATTTGATCAATTATTTTGAAAAATGCTCAGGTTTAACAGCATTAGCCTCGACTTAAATAGACTTGAAATTCTTATCTTCTGACTTTGTAGCTTTGTTTCCATCGTTAGCAACAGTTTCTGATGTCACAACCTTCTTCCAAGAATCGAGTATGCCACTGCCAATTAGACAGTGACAAAACCACAAATATTTTCTTGAGGATGCTTTGTGATATTTTAAAGGTTTTCAATGTACTATTAGCACTATAATTTAATCAGTTCTCTAGTACTCTTTCCCATTCTTCAGGACACAATAGTTCAAAGTTGGCTATAGATCCCACAATAACTCCAATAGATAGAAGTATGCATGCAATCCATGTGTCATTACTGTCTTGGCAATCCCTCTTTTACTTGAAATGGTAGTGCCACCAATGGCATTATCAGCAGCTCTAAGTAATATTGTCTTGATGGAATCGTATCTCACAACTGTTGTGAGAGGAAAAAATTAGCATCCATACTCATTTTTCTCAAATCCAAGGGGAAGAACGAACTGTTGCATTGCTTGTATTTCAAAGAGAAAACAAGAGTTGGTGAGGAAAGTGCATCTATTGTAACCTACATTTGTTAAAGAGAATCCCTTTTCCTTTAAATGATGATAGGCATGGAGTTTCTTTCAAAGGAAAACATTGGCATCCAATGTCCATACTTGTTTTTATCAAATCTGGGGGGAAGAACGAGTTGTTCCATTGCTTGTATTGCAACGAGTAAACACCAGTCGATGAGGAACGTGTGTCTATGGTAACCAAAATTTGTTAAAGAGAAGACCTTGTCCTTTGAATTATGATGGGCATGAAGTTTCTTTCAAAGATAATCTTCTTTCCCTGGACCCTGGTAAATGAGACCTGATGGATTCGGTGCTTGGACATGGTACTTAATACTGGAGTTTGGCATCCTGATTCCATCATTCCTTGGTGCTTCATTTTGCATGTAGTGGGGATTATCCCACATTTCCAAGGGATAATAATTATTGGTATTTATATGGGTCGATAGTTTCTCAACATATCGACGCATTGTGCACAAAGACTGGTGGATTCTCCCCTTAGAGGTTGCTTGCTTGAGCACTTGTGTTCTCAGACCCTTGCATGACATGTGTAGAATGCCCAAAAAGAGATGTAGTCTCTTGGACTATAATGATTGATGGGTATGGAATGAATGGACATGGTGAAGATGTCATCACTCTTTTCATCCAGATGTAGGTGGCATGCATGAAGTCAAATTATGGTAATTTTGTTGCTCTTCTCTTAGCATGTAGTCATGCAGGGTTGGTGAGTTGGTGAATGAAGGATGGCAATGTTTTAATTGTATGAGACAATATTATTGTATCACTCCTGGACTAAATCATTATTCTCGTATGCTTGATCTTCTTGGTCATGCAAAGCAACTGGATGATGCATATGCCTTTATTAAAATCCTAAAGGATGCCCTTAAAATATGATGTTGGGGTGTGGAGAGCCTTGCTCAATGCCTGCATGATTTATTGCAATATAGAACTTGGGGAATTTGCTGCAAAAGAAATTTATTTTTTTAGCTAGAAGCTGAGAATGATAGATATTATATTCTAATGCAGGAGCATATCTCCGCGTCAGCCAGCCAACCAGCCACGACAAGCGCATGCATTCAAAGCTGAGGAGAGGTATTGTCCTCATTTTGATTTTAGAATTGAATGTAATTTAATGTTTAAGATGTTGAGCTGTGAAGCTGTTCCTTTGTGCAGGCGGAAATAGATAAGAAGGCCTTTAATGTTTTGTAAGGCTGAGATCTAGATCCGAATAGCGGACTAGACAACCCATTCAATGTAATTGAATAGGGTAGGTAGATTTGGAGGGAAGAGATCGAAGAGCCCCCTCATGTAAGAAGATCGATGGTATCTTTAGCAGGAGGAGAGTGTGTGTAGAGGTAGAGTTAGAATCTGTGAGTTGAGAGCAAAAGAGAAGGAGACGAGACCTTGTTACAGGCCGTGCTCAGGAACACCTTGTATATACAGGCATTTTCCATATTTAATATAAATAGAAGCAGTTTTTCCTGCATGATTATGTGTTAACTGAACGTCTGTGAGTGTTCTCCATATAATATGAATGTATGATGTAGATGTATGTTGTAGGTTTGCATATGAAGGAGTATGTCTGATTTCAGGTGAATGTCTTTGAGGTTTCATGCCATGAGGGCGTGACAGAGCACTGCGGTCTCTGAATACCAGTGCACTGAGGTACTTCTAAATTATGCGGGTTCAGACAAAGACGTGTTGCGGAACAAAACCTGGAATCAACAACTCAGGAAGAATACCTCAAGGTTGTTGAACACCTTGTAGGAAAGGCTGTGGAAGAGAAAACACAGTTGCAGACAGAAGCTCTGAGGAGTTCTGTGAAGCTCTGCCAGGTGGGCATAGAGCCAGTGCAGGGAGTGCACAGAGGAAGAACTCTGCTGCGAGTTCTTAAGAAGTCAGAATCACTGAGCATTCTGAGAACTCTGCCAGGTGGGCATTGAGGCATTGTGCAGACAGGCATAGGAGAAGAGAACTCTTTGAGTTCTGTAAATCTAAACAAGAATCCACTGAGGGATCTTCGCAGGGTTGTTGAATACCCAAAAATACTCACCAAAGAGGTTGCTTGAGTGAAAGATAGCCAGGAGGCGTCTGAATTCTCCATCTGAGGGAGAAAGAGAAGAATAATTGAGTTTCCTTGGAGGTCGAAGCTATAGGAAATCTCAGGATGGAATAACACCTTTGAGTGCATGCAAATACTCTGTGGAGGTGCAGGAGTTGAATAATCCTTCAAGGATTAGAAAAGAAGGATAAGCTCAGGAGGGCGAGTGCTTTTACTCCCAAAGACGTAACTGCAAGGAGTGCAGAAGTTTCAAAACCCTTTGACGGGTTCAGAGTATCCCAAAGATTAGGAGGAGGCACATTAGCCATCTGATCAGATTGTGAAGAAATTTGGATCATTGAAGATTTCTCGTCCATAGGGCAGCACAGAAGAAGTGCACAGGAGGAATGATCGTGAGCTGTCAGATCTCACGTAGTTACCCGTTAGCCGTTGGATCTGACCGGGGAAACGCGAAGGTTAAGTCTTTGTGAACAGAGGAGAGAAGTCCCGAAAGACATCAGGATATCGACGTTCGGGATATTGGGGTTCTCGATATCGAGATGTCGAGAAATTGGTAGCGAAAGTACCGAATTAGCGAGGTGATCTGATCCGTCCATGGTGGAAGGATGTGTGTCATGAGATCATCCATTTTGGATATCCGGACATTGGAATCACGTAGAGGCGAATTTTTTTGATTGTGGGCCTAGTTGACGTCACATTGGAGAATCGGGATTCGTGGGTGAAAGTCCCATAAACACTGCAGCAGGATCTGCGAAATCACGAAATGCGATATCTCGATGGGTAATAGAACAACGTGGGGCCACAAGGGTCAGAGTGGTGGACAGGTGGAAAACCTTATCGGGGTTTTGCAGCGAGAAGTCCCAAAGCATTCGCATCAGGATTTGCGATATTGCGAACTCCGAATGCCTATGGAGTGAAGCCGTTGAAAATACAAACTCGTGCATGTGTCATAGTTTCGGCGTATCGGGCATCGGGAGTCGGGAATGCGAGTGGTTCGACATCGTGAGTGTCGAAATCACGATAGAATAAATATCTATAAGAGAGGGAAAGAGTCAGCATTAATTATTGTCGGGGTTTGGGGTTTTGAGAATCCGACGTTCAACCACTGACCTCACGATACCGCGAAGTCCGATCTCCCGAGTGTGAAGTGGGTATCCAACGAGGATTTCTGTGGGTGAATATTTCCTGATAGGGAAATAGAAGAGCTATTTAAGAGTTCTTCGGGTCAGAGAAAGAGAAGATCCTATGAGCGGGCGTGCCTGCGGATGCGGCTACGTCATATTCAATTGTCAAATATTTATGCCACAGCTGGTAGGTGGGATAATGTGGGGAAGGTAATAGAAATGATGTAAGAAAGAGGGATGAAAAATAACCCAGGGTGCACCTGGATTTAAGTTGATAACAAATTTCATATGTTCTATGCTGGAGACAGGTCACATCCACAGGTAGATAAAATCTATGCAATCTTAGAAATTTTGGCTAGGCAGATTTAAGGGGGGAAAGGTATGTTCCTAACATAATTTTTTAATTGCATGATGTGGATGAGGAAGAAAAGGAATACCTACTATGTGGTCATAGTGAGAGGCTATCTATGGATTTTGGGTTGATCAATAAATGCACTAGAACTATTATAATACTATTTGAACTTCCAAAAGCCTTCGTGTGTGTGGTGATTGCCACATTGCAAAAAAATTCATCTCTATGGTTGTTGAAAGGGAAATTGTAGTCAGTAATGGATATAGAAGCATTATAACGTTGTAGTCAATATATAGTATAAGACAACTATCTTGAAAATATAAAATGTGCCAAAGTGGTACGGTTACCACCCATGCTTTTGCTTCTGCAAAAAAATCTCATCAAATATAGCCCTCTCAAGAAATGAGTTCTAAGCTGGCACTACCAACAAAATTAGAATAAATACCTATTAAGGACAGAATTAGTGTGTCCACTTTGTATGCTTGCATAATAAACCCTCTTCCAAATATTCTCTAAGGATATGTCTTTCCATGGATTTTATTTCTGCATTCATCTAAGCAATTGTATCAAATTATGTCCATAAAAAAAAAAACTACATCGTGCCCCTTTGGGGAGTTCCACTTTTGAGTTTATGGTCTTTCGCCTAGGAAACAAAAGACACACCATATTGAATTAATCAATCTATGAATCCATCAGAAAAAATATCCGAGCCTAGTGCCCCCTTTTTTCAACAACATCAACATTTAATTTTTCAAGTGCTACCTCCAACTTACACCATACATACATATTGTCACTGATAATCTCAACAACAACCTCAATAATGTCCACGATATTATTGTTGTGAAATTGATCAAAAGAGAGGCCAATGCTTCATATTTTTAACCACCCTATCCCAATAAATGGCAGCGTATTTTTTTTTTCTTTTGCAACTTTTGTAGGAAGAACGTCAACTACTTAGACATGTAGCTCCTATTTTTATTCAACTCGTTAGAATAACCAAAATATGTAGCAGCTTCTTTCAAAGGCTTGGATTTAGAGTGCATTTTACTCTTCGACTTATAACCTTGTCACAAGTTTTGGGCTTAAGAACATTGTGATATGCCTCTTCCAAGCTCAATGAAGATTTTATATCACATCTTCTTGCTAAAAATACAAGAATCTTCAGGTTCAACCAAGTCAATTTCCTTGTCTCTACTCCTCAGTCGTCCAGATCAAAGAATGGTGATGGTTGTCACCAATTGAATGGACTAACACCTTTATATTCTGGCAAAAAGCATGTAAAAAATGATAACCCCTTGATTCTATTTACCATGTGAAAAATACAGATTTGGACAAAGGAATATTTAGGCATGAAAATAGGCCTCAATGAGTATTGATTGTTGGTTGTTTAAAGTGTTAGGACATGGCTGAAATAGGTGTATTTATAGTGCCTTTATTGCCACCTAAATCAGTAGTGAAATATATTTCTACAATGCTACAATGTTTTATTTACATGCAAGTGTTTAACAAAATGTCAAAACAAAATGTAAGATCATGGAATGTTATGATTGTAGGTTACACCTAGAATGGGAATTGCACCAAGACCTTGAAATTTTTTGATCAAATGCAAGTAACAAGGGTAAATACATATTTGATAACTTGGAGTGCTATGATATCAAGGTGTGCCCATAATGGATATGTTGATGAGACCATCCAGATTATGCAAAAAATGCAGCTGAAACTTGGAAGGCTATGGTATGCATGGGCATGGATGCTTCATGCTTCTGTTTTAGAATTCTAGATAAAATATTCTCCAGTTTTATGGTTTGAACCCATTCCTCAGGAACATGTACTATTTTTGCACTTTCCTTTCATTTTTCACTTGGAAAAATCAATTCTTTATTATCATAAATATTTGTATATTTAGTATTTTGAGGTGGGATGTCCCTTGTGGTATACTCTATTCTTTGTATAAGTTGTAGAGAGAATTTTTCTAATAGAATTTGTCATAGATATCTCCCCATATCCCTGATTATATGAATGCAAGTTTACTTTTTGGTTGTTAATTTATGTTACATATATATTCCTTTTACAAAACTCTACTCTGTTTTCTAACAAATGTTATTGTTATCCACTATTTTGTATGAGGATAGATAACAAATTTACAAGGGTGATATCAGATTAATTGATGAATATGCTTAGACTTTTTTCCATGGTTTGTTGTGATGATCTTTGAAGTTGATAGGTTAATTGATCTGACAGTATTAAGAGCATCAAATTTATTCACTTTTCCAAATCTGTTTGTGCCATGTGGATGGATTGGGTGGCAACATTCTCATCACTAGTGTGTGTGCCTCGTGAAGGTGCATTTCTAGCATGTTTAGTATTGAATTCCTGCAAATGGAAGTTGTTGTTGGATCTCAAATGCTAGTTGTCATGACTTTCATGAGTCATGCTAGTTATTCAATTTTAAGATCTATTCTCACAGAACTGCCAAAATGATCCAAACATAGGAGGTTTTTCCTTGCATAAACTATGAGCACATTTTGAAATATCATTGAGGAGGTTTTTCCTTGCATAAACTATGAGCACATTTTGAAATATTGAAGGCACTTTGAGTAGACATTGTATACTCATTGAGGGCACATGAATGGAGGCATGATATTGGGTTTTCCCTTGCTTGAGATGGTTTCTATTCTAGCAGCAGTCATGAAGGGGATATTATACATGGGTTCCAACCATCACAATCCTTTTGGCAGCTCATTTGAAGGCTTATTGGACTCTCACTGAAGGTGATTATTACAAGACTAAAAATAAAAACAAATTTAGAAAGGCTGACCCATGCCAACTAATTTTATGGCTGACCTGTGTTGGGAAATGTTATAGAGTCAACCCATGATTACTAGTATTTATATGCAAGTATAAGGGTATTTTTGTTGTTCATTATGTGGAAAATTTATCTTTTACAACTTGCAAGTTTGTCTTGTCTCTTTCTTTGTATTTCTAGCCTACAAATCAACATATGAACAAATTTTAAGAGCATTTTGGAGACCTGTAGTAGTGCCATTATTGAGGAAATTAAAGCTCAGTTTGTTTGAGCCACCTTATCAAATTGCAAAACTTGTACTGTGAAACAAATTGGATCTTTCTCTTTGGGGTCATCACAGGTTCTCAAAACACCCAAAGATGCTACAAGATGCAATATCCTACAGGCGTCAAAGTCCACATTTTAAGGAAACATCCTTCTTGATGGTTGTTTAGAGTTTTGTTATGGCATATTCCATTGGTTAATCACCAAATATAGAGAGCACTCTTCCTAAGAAAGGATATCTTAAAAAAAAAAGTAGTCCATCAAATTGCACTACACATCACAGGTGTAACACATTCTTTTATGATCCAAACAATCATCATTAAGCCTGCAAAGAGAGTTATCTTCCTTGAAGAGGTCTTAGGGTTTAATTTATGCAGGTCTAGTGGAGGAAGGACATAAATAGTTTGATTGCATGAGTTAATATTATTTTATCATGCCAAGGTTGGAGTACTATGCTTTCATCGTCGACCTAATACTTGTGTTTTGGGTGCATTTCTTAGGGTCTGTAGAATCTCTAATCAAAAACCTTTTTCTTTAGAAACCAAATCTAATTCGAATCTCTAATCAGGTGCATGAAATCTGGCATTTTCTTGGATTTCTGATCATCTAAATCTGACCCTAAAATCTGTAGTCGGGTTGTCACTTCATCCTTGGTTGTCGATCTTCTACCAATAGGATCCCTTTCTAGTGTATCTTAGGTCTTTTTCTGCTTCTCCAAAACTTGAAATTTCATATGTCAAAGGGCTTCTAGATCCATAGTTCAATTGCATACCATTATTTCTTTCTCCCTTCCCAAGGTAGAGAACATAATGTGAAGGTTCTTAATCTCAGTGAGCTTTATTGAAAGCTCCTTCTGTAGTTTCTTATTTTCTTGTTGTGCATGTACAAGCTATGTCTGCAAAGAATTAATCATCACCCTACTCTTCCATACATCTGTTACGTTCACTTGATAATTAGGGGATTTTCATTCCCATCCATTTCATAAAAAAACTTAGACATTTCTATTGATATGGTCCAAGATGTGAAAAAGGAACCGACATCAAATAGAGGAGAAGATAGACCATTATCATCTTTGAGAACCTCTGGTGAGACCAAGCCTAGAGAGGTACTTATAACCACTACAACAACATCATCAACATAATTTAACCATGCATCCATACGATCTTCCTAACTACTGATTAGCTGCTTTACGATGGACTGAATTCTCTTGGAAGTAAGTGTTCGTAATCTATTCATAATCCAGCCAGTAGAGGCTGTCTTAAAAAATGTCCATAGAAAATTGCATTAACACCAGTAGAATGAATGCTTTCCTCTATCACCCCTTGTTTCCACAATTGAAACTCGTGACAAGGAGTCCAAAATGTTGGAAAGCATAGTGGCCCTCCATATTTGACTGTGTGCCTATGAGTCTCACTTTTAGAGATGTAATTTGAGGTGCTTGACATTTGATATATCACATTGATTACATGGCTCTTCATCTTTGATGATTTTACTTCTTATCACCTGTGCTCGGAAGGGAAAAAACCACTCGAAAAATAGTTTTGAACAATGAACAATCACTATTAGATTTATTACCTCTTGGTACCTTTTGACACATGAATTCAAGTTACAACAATGTGATGTAGAGGCTTGGCTAGCTCTCCTTTACATGTGGATACTTTTCATTTCGAAGCCCAACTCCACTCATACCCAACTAGCATTCCATGGTGGGCATTCATTAAGACACTTGGCATTGTTATGTACAGGGCAATTGTGTTTCCTCCTTTGTGGCTTAGGGATTGAATGAGACTTGGTGCTTGGTCAATGTGTCGGGCTTTGATGAATTCTTGAAACTTGCACTAGCAGTATCGAAACCTAACAACCAATGCATATAGGCCCGGGCACCTTTAATTTCTGCAATGAACGCCATTATTTTTTCCATAATATCATGAGGAAGTCTCTTGGTTCTCAGGCAATCCTTTGTATCTTGGAGTTTTGCTGTCAAATTGGCACCTGCACATTCATTTAACAATTGAAAAAACTTTGGACATTGGGCATCTCTTTCAACATCTGTGTATTGATATTTATACCTATGCACTGAGATTTGACCTCTCAATGGTGAATGAAAGGGTTGACATAACTCTCGATGCCTTTGAGGTTGGCGTTCTGGCATTTGTTTTTTTTATCACTGGGATATATCCCACATTACCCAAGCAAGAATACTTTGTTGTGTGTATATGCATCGATGTTTCAATGTTCATTCGATGCGTAGTGCATAATGGTGCTTCCTTGTGGGCTCCTCCTCCATGTGACTTGATGCATGGCGCTTAGATGCTTGGTCTCGGTTGACTTGTGTTGTTTTGCTAGCTGAGATACTAACTTGTGTTGTACGTTGATGCAGGTGATTTCCCTCGATGTTGGGCTCGAATTTGGAGATTGGGCTATGGGCCCAATAATTTTACTAGAATAAACATAATCCATGTAATAAACCCAGGGGTATAAGATTGATTATAAGATACTAACTTGTGTTGTGCGGTGTTGGGCTCGAATTTGGATATTGGCCTATGGGCCCAATAACTTTACTAGAATAAACATAATCCTTGTAATAAACCCGGGGGTATAAGATTGATTATAAAAGCCAAAATTTGGCTAATAAAACCATTTTTTTTTATTTTCCTAGACTTACAAAAAACTGCCCAAAGCCATATTGTTATCCAATGCCCAAAAATAAAATAAGAAAACTGCACAAAGCCATATTGTTATCCAATGCCCCCCCAAAAAATTAAAAAATACCATGCATATAAGCCAAAAACCTTTGATTTTTTTGCCCTTATGTAAAGTGTCCAAAGCCATATTGTTATCCAATGCCCAAAAATAAAATAAGAAAACTGCAAAAATCCATATTGTTATCCAATGCCCAAAAAAAATAAAAAAATACCATGCATATAAGCCAAAAACCTTTGACTTTTTTTTCCTTTATGTAAAGTGTCCTCAGCCCTGAGAGCACATTAACCCCCTTTTTTTTTTAAACCAAATTTAGCCAAAATTTTATATTTACATGTGAAAACACACTCTATATTCCTTAAGCCTCTCCTTCCAAGCAACCACTTTAGCTCTTTTCATTATGACCATTTTCTCATACTTAGGATCATCGAGGAAATCTATCCTTCTCCTTGTCCTACTGGTAGATGCCTTTGTTGTATCAGGTGCAATAGAATGCTTTCCTTTCTTGACTCTCTTCTTTCCAAGAGGATTATCAGGATCTTCTTCAAAGGTGAACTCAGACCAAAACAAAAAATACCCCCATGTTTTATGCCTTCTCTTCAATTCTTCAATGA
>SNQJ01S0015137.1:117919-142009 GCA_010110895.2 Picea sitchensis | reverse complement strand
ATCTAATGTGATAAAGGGAAGTTGAATTATACCTTCCCTCACATGTTATATACCTTAGAATATAAACCAACAATTCATTCCACTCATTCCTTATGTAAGCCCTTGGAACACTCTTCTCTGGTTTCCATCCTCGATGTTATGTAATCCCTTGGAACAACCTTGAAAAACAAAACCCCTGATGCTTGAAACATTGTCTAAAGGATGGACAAACTATGTTTCTTTTTCCAAATATGTAAAATGATTATATTACAGTTTAATGAACATATTTCCCTATTATTATATATGGGTTTTATACTTTATCAAAAACAATTCCAAGACTTTACAAGGTTTTATAATTCAGTGAAAAATTCACCAAGATTTTACAAGATTTTATAATTCAGTGAAAGATTCACCAAGATTTTACAAGATTATATAATTGACTAAAATATTCGCCAAAAAATTATATATACATATAATATAATTGATAAAATAGCCTTGATTTTTTCCTATGTATCATGGGGATTCACCTATTTATTATATATATAAATTTAGGGGGGGTTCTTAAAATCACCCCTGGTTATTTACACTAATAAAGGTGAAGTTTGTAGGTGGAGGGGAATGTAACATCCCCATTTTCAAACCTTAAACCAGTGATGTATATTGTAAATGTAGTACATGGTCGAGAGCCAAGCGATGTAATATGTAAATTATGTAAATTGAATATAATGAATAAAATGTATCACCAATTATATATGGACATGGATGGATATTTGGGGGCGAAGTATTCAGAAGAGAGGAAAGGGGTCCAATGGGAGAGGATAGCTTAACCATGTCTATTAAACCAAAACCTATTTCTTCTTTCGTTCTAAATTATCCTTAATATGAAATTTCCATTAGTTGTTGAGTTTTATAGAGCCCAATCATTGAATTCATGTAAGAAGGTGGGTGTGAAAGTCAATCCCGTAGTTAGTGAGAGCATGGGGATTGAGTATAATCAACTTGGGAAAGAGTGAAATTCAAGAAATCAAGTAAAAGAGAAGAAATTTGTGTAGATGGGAGAACACAATTCCACATTCATGTTTTTGGTATAGAGAGATTTTTTTACGTGGAGCTTTCTGGCCAACAATGGAATTATGGGTGTTGAATATTTAAGTTATCCATTGTTGGAAAGTTTGGAAGTTGTTTGGAGCAAAAAAATCATGGAGAAAGAGGTTGATTGCCTGGGATTTTTGTGTTGTTTGGATTTCTCTAAGGAAGCACATGTTTTGTTGCTGGGAGGTTTCATGTTGCAAATGTGGGATTCTTGAGGTCCCAACAAGTATAATTCCTATCCAACATGTGATTGAATCCCTGGAGGAGAGTGGAAAGGATTTAAGGACTATGAGAAGTGAAAGGGAACTCCATCCATTAGGTTTTTCAGGTTGAGGGGAAGAGATCTGGTGGATTGGAATTCACTAGGAGTTTTGACTATTGAAAGGGGGAGATTAGGAATTCTTAGGGACCACCATCTCTTATTGATTCATAGCCCCATATAAGGTGTTTCTTGTTGTTGAGAACTGGAAAAACAAGGTTGTGGTTGGGAGGAACGCACTTCCTCTACATTGGATTGCAAATTCTATAAGACAAGTGTTGTTATTTGTCGTGTTTATGCATGTATAATGTTGATTTAGTTGTTGTGCAATTTATTTTGAGATACATTTGGTTATTATTTCCTTTGGTGAACAAAATGATGCATTCAAGTATCTATTCATGTGGTTAAATTTTGATGTATGTTATTTATTTTATTTTGTACACACTTAAGCAATAGTATTTACATTTTTAAGCAGCATAGACATTTCCATGTGTATGGATTTCATGTTGTGGTTTATTTCCACATTTAGATTTAGTATCATAAATTTTTATTGGGTTGTTTTAGTAGTGACATGACCAAACTTGGGGATGTGTATGTTACACAATCGGATAACATAACCCCGTGTCACACAAGTACGTGCTAGACTAGTTATTGATTCCACCTATAAAAAAAAATATGGACACAAAATGGAATTTTATGTCATTATGTGTACTTTCCAGATTTATAATTGGTATCAGAGTTTTCAATTTGGTCAGTTTTAGTAGTAGCATGAATCAAGTCAAAGAAAAAGTATCCATGGTTATACTTATCCATGAAACTCAAACGAATCCCATATCATAAGGCTTTTTAATTCATCTTTAGCTCCCCACAACACCACACCCTTATCCTTATCCCCTCGACTAGGTATAAGAGAAAAAAGTTCATAAAAATTGTGCAGTATCATTTTCCATATGGCCTTTTCATAACATTGTGGAATGTGATGTATCCGTCGTTGATTATTCTAATTCCCTTCTAGATTCCATATCAAAATAACTATAATGAATTATACAATGTCCACCGCAACACATATAAACTCTTCAATTATAAAAAAACTTAACAAAATAACATCAACGACGATACATTTCTCACGTAATGATGTGTTCGAACTAGTTAGATTGCAAAAATTTCTTTCTCTCCCTATTTTACCATGCACAAATTTGTGTTCTCAATTCACACCATCCACCTTCAAAACCCTCTATAATTATCTCCCTCCTCATCCCCTCCTACCCCAACCATACCTCACTTTATTGATTTCATTCTAAATCTTCATAATCCCTAGTTCCCCATAATCCATCCTTTATTTTCCTCTCTTATAACCCCACCAAATAATGTTACGACATCTATCGTTTATTTTCCTCTCTTGTGTTTTCACACAAGAGATGATGTTTATTTAAATAAGTTTGACATGTTACTATTGAGTGATAACAGTGGAAAAGCAACTTATCCACAAGAAGATATAGTAAGAAAATAACCTCCACCAATGACATGGTTCTACGGCAAGGTAAATTGACTCACACAGTGGATGCATTTATTCCTCTTCTTGCAATATCATTCTATCGATGAGGGACTCATGTCAGCTTCCAATAATGATCCCTAAAACTAGATTCAATCCCTGCTAAAGGAATATTTCCACCATATTTAACTCAACCCACCAAAGCAGATTCATCCTCCCAGAGTAATATCAACCATAAATAATAAGAGAAGAATCCCAACAATGAAGGATTTTAGCTTCTCGGTGAAGTGATCTGGCCTATAAGTGAGGTAACTCATCCCTCTTGTGAAAATAAGGAATCCATAAGGAATTTACACCGTCCACAATGAAGAATTATCCTCCTTGAGACAACTTGGCCCCTATATAACCAAAAACTCATCTGCAAACAAGAAAACTCAGCCACCACAATGAGATCTTAGCCACACAAACAAGACACTTAGCCACAAACAAGAAATTGAGCCACCAAATGGTGAATATATCGACCACAATGAAGCAATATGAAAACATCTCAATGATCTTATCTCCTTGACCATCTAGGTTGGATGGTCTCACCACTGAAAAACAAATATTCTTTTCTCTAGAGTTTTTTCGTCCCAAGAACTAAAGCGATAAGAGCTCTCTAAAATTCATTTTAGAAAAATAACATTGCATAATGAGAGAGGGTGACATCAGTCTCCTTTTATTTTTTCATTGACCCTTTTCTTCCCCTTTTATCCTTTTGATGAAACAAAGTGACTTTATTAACTCAAAGTCACTTAAAATACCTTTTTTCCTAATTAATCAATGTCACCTTTTAAAAGGATTATTTTCCCACTCCGGTGACATTAAATAATTAATTAATTCCCTTTTCTCTGCTAACTATAGCCTACAGGAATCACTTAGGCGGTTTTGTTCATCTCCTGGGGATATTATTTGGAAAGGAACATTCCATTCCCCCCTTCTTTAGATTTCTTTTTCTCAGGAAACTTCAAGTTAGAGTGTTGCAAGATCTCGTCACCTTCCCATGTGGAATCCTATACTATAAAATCTCTCCACCTAATGAGGTACTCCAAAATTACCCTATTTCACAACTTCCTCTCACAGACCTCCAATACCTCCTTAGGGATCAACACTAACTTCCCCTCCTCATCCAATGGAGCTAACTCTGTTGAAGAAGTGACCTATTGTCCCAATGCCTTCTAGAGGCATGAAACATCAAACCGATTGTTATATTACTTCCCTCTAGAAACTAAAGATCATAAGATACCTCTTCAACTCTTCGGATCACCCTGTAGGGGACATAAAAGAAAGGATTAATATTTTCAACAACACTTTTATTCAATGAATACTATCTATATTGTTATAATATCAAAAATACCAAGCCTCACACCTCAAAATTGTGCTAGACTATGTGCCTATATGCATAAATTTTCAGTTAATTTTATGTCACCTATAAATTGTCCTTGAGAGCCTTGATGATGTCTTGACTCTCCTAGATTCAATATTTGGATTTGGGAGCATTAATATCCCCAAACACCAAATCAAAAAATGAAGGATAATCATAGACATATAATTCTTGGAATGGGGTTATACAAATGGACATATGATAACTAGTATTATAAAAATGTTCCCCCAAATGCAACCACTTAACCCATGCCTTCTATTTATTGGACATATAGTTATGCAAATACCTCTCAAGATACTTGTTCGCAATCTCCTTCTAACCATTTATATGGGTGTGGTAACTATAGCTAGGAGTAAAATCTCTTCAATCCAACCTAAACAAATCATTCCAAAATTATCTAAGGAACTAGTTGTATCTATCACTAACAATGTACTTCGAAAACCCATGGAGTCTGAACACCTCCCTGAAGGAAAAATATTCTACCTGTTTTTCCTTGTATTATGAGGATATGGAAAATAAATGTGAAAACATGGTCTACCAATCAACCACCACATATATGAAATATCTACCCTATACTTTAGGTAAAACTGTGATGAAGTCCATGGACACACTTTCCTATTTCTACTCTAGAATGGGTAATGGATGTAGTAACCCCATAGGATGAGTATTCTTTGATTTTTTCGACTGAAAAGTCATACCCTCTCTCGCATGTATTAGTACATTATCTTTGAGGCCTTTCTGAGTGAACCTCTCCCTCATCTTCCTATAAGTTTTAAAGTATTTAGGATTCCCTACCAAGGGTGTATCGTGCATAGCCCTCATAATATTATCCTTCAATGTAGACTCTGGGCCTAAGTATATGTGGTCCTTGTAGTAGATGATGTCATCCACCACTTTGTACCTATTATCCTATATAATGTGATCCATCAACTTCAAATAAATAGTTTTCTTGGAATACTCTACCAAGAGATGATATTTCTAGTTATCTGAAATCTTTACAAGTGAACATATATCTAATTTCTTGGAGAGAGCATCAACAACTGCATTTTTATTCCCTTTCTCATACTCAGTGTCGAATTCATATGTGTAAAATTTTCTAACCCATTTGTGTTTCCTCTCATTTAAGTATTTTGGCCACGAGAAGTGTCTCAAACTATTGTGGTGAGACTTAACCACAAATTTTCCACCTACCAAGTATTATCTGAAATTCAGGAAGGCGTGCATGATCGAAATAATTTCCTTGTCATAGATGGAGTAGAGTCTCTCTAAATCTATGAGTTTTATTCTCTCATATTCTATCAGATGTCTATTTTTCATCATAAATTCTCCTATGCCCTTACCAAACGCATCACACTCAAGCATAAAGTGTTTAGTGAAATTAGGAAATGCTAAAACTAGGAAATTTCTCATCACTTCCTTCATCCTATCAAATTTCTTCTGGACCTCCTCTGTCCATTTTGATTCTGATATCTATGAGTGGTGCAACCGAATATGAAAATTATTTCATAAATTGTTGGTAGTGGCTACATATCTCAAAGAACCCATGCAAATATGTAAGGTTATTTGGTGGTGGTCAATCCAATATGGCCTGGATCTTCTCCCTATGTACCTGTACACCCTGGGAAGTGACCACATGACCCAAGTGTAGAATCTTTTCCATGCCAAACTCACACTTTGAGTCCTTGGAATACAATTATTGTTCCTTCATGATTCTCATAATCTCTCCTAGATGCTCCAAGTGTTCCTCCCATGTCATGTTATATATAAAAATATATTCAAATAACACCAAAAAGGAAGTCCTCGCCTAATTTTTGAAGACATGGTTAATGTAGGAATGGAATGTAGTTTTTGCATTGGTCAACCCAAATGGCATGACCAAAAAATCATAATGCCCATAATGGCATATGAAAGAATTTTTGGGTATATCTTTCTCTCTAAATATGATCTAATGATACCTTCATCAAACATCAATATTTGAAAAATACATTGCGCCATGCAACTCATCTAGAAGCTCATTGATCCTGAGGATAGGGTACATGTTGTTGATAGTCTTCCTATACAAGGATCTATAGTCAATGCACATCCAAATTGTGCCATCCTTATTCTTCATCAACACTACAAAATATTTGAATGGACTAAAACCAAGTTTGATTTGTCCCATATTCAACAATTCCTTAATATCATTTTCAATTTCATCCATGAATTTATTTGAATGTATGTAGGGAGTAGTGATCATAGGTTTTCCTCCCTCATCCAACACAGTGGTGTGCTCAAATCGCTTGTTAGGAAGTATCCCTGGAGGAATCTGTACAAAAATCTTATCATGCTTACTCCATAATTCCTAAATATATGAAAGATGAGGTTGTTGGCCCTCTATTTTTTCCTGAGTTGTAATCAACCATGCGACTACACATTCTCCATATCCATGTCTGAAGATTGCCTACATACATTTGGATGACACAATATTAGGGCCACCATTTGACATGTCCCTGAAAAAAACCTTCTTGTCATTTGATGTATTGAACTTGATCTCCATTACCTGGTAATTCATTGTAATTTCCCTAAGGAATGAAGCCACTGAACACCCAAAACTATATCATCATTCTCCAAATCAACCACACAAAAATATTTGGTCAAGGTATAATTTCCCAATGTAACATCCAACTTCAGAATCTTCTGCATGCATGTCATATTAAATCCATCATCCACTACCATGTTGAACCCCTATAAGTCTTATGTAGACATGTGTCTCCTAGACACCAATGTTACATCAATGAAGTTGTAGCTTTTCCGAACATCAATCAAAGTTGTGACACATTGTCCCCATAGTAACCCTATGAATTTGAAATTATAGTATCTAGGGGTTCCTGATAGAGTGGAGATAGTCACACCCTTATCCTCCTCACAAGATTTATCATCACTTGAGAATCCTTGTTCGTTTCCCTATTTCTATGTAACTTCCTCCTCTTCCACATCACTATATAAGTAAACCTCTATATAGTGTACCTTTTCCTTCCCCATCCATCTGTTTCTGAACTTCCAATGTTCTTTGAAATTAAATCAAAGCTTATTTACTCTCAAATCATTATGAGTCGCCTCATCAAATGTATCCTTTCCAATCCACTCTTTCTGAAAATGTTTCTTATCTTTGTTTTTCTAGGGAATGAAAGGCTTGGAGAATTTTTTTGTTTTCGATACCACCTCCTCCATGTCCTATTTTATTATAATTACATCCTCTAGATTCTCGGGTTTGAAGGATTTCACCCAACCATGCAGTGGCTCGGATAACCCTTTAGTGAAAAACATAACTAATATCTGCTAAGATATATTTTCCATTGTGACTGCAAGCCTCTAAAACTCTATAATGTAACCGTATAGTGTCCCAACCTATTTGAGTTGTGCCAACTCCCCGAAATCTAATTCTGGATCCTTCTTGTCAAACCTCTCCATCAAATATTTTGTGAATTTTAGATAGGAGGTAATGTTGTCATGTCCCAAAGCAATGAATCCATGGTAGCAAAACCCATGGGCCTCTCCATCTAAGTGCAAGGTATTGAATTTAATCACTTCTACCTCCATCCTAGGGTTGATTTGGAAGTATTTTTCCAACCTCTGTACCCATGCTTTAGTCATGCAATTGTTGGAACCATCAAAGGAAGGAATGCATAACTTTTCAACCTTCTGCATGAGATCAATATTTTGTGGACAATTGTTGAAATCCCTTGGTATGTTCATGTAATTGATGGTATAGTAGTCCTGTAGTGACATGGATGTGTGAAAATCATCATCAAGATCCTGGTACTGCATCCAATAATTATCAATGGTCTCACCCTATCCTTTCTACCTTTGATTTCATGTTTGTTGATACCCCAATAAATGAGGAAAAAGGGGTCTAGGAATCATTCTACTAGTGGTCCTAGTTCCAACTTGTGTTGAAATATTATTTTTGTTTCTTTCTATGTGATTCCCATTGTTTCCATGGGAACCCCCTGCACCGTTGTCACCCCCATGGTTTTGGTTCCCATTTTTTCCATTAATGCCCCCTCACACCATTATTTACCCCATGATTTTTCTTCACTTGAGTGTTGGCAATTAACTATGTCATGATTTGTACCAATTATTTTTGTCCCCTCACTAAAAAATCTTGGATCTGTATGGCCCTTTCCTCATTATTTGTGTTCCCCATGTATCCCTCTTGTTCTTCCTTTGATTGGTCCCCATCTTCTTCTTCTAAGTGAAATATGTTTTCTTCTCCTCTATACCTTCTTCTCTAGTATGTAATGTGAGTTTAGTCCCATAGAAGAATCAAAGAAACATATAATATTTAGGATGGAAGGAAAACTAGATCTGATACCACTATAATGAACCTACCTACTGCTATCACAATTTTTTTCACCATTGTAGCAATTTATGAGTGTTTTGTGTGATGAATTTTGTCAAAAACTTAAGTTGTAGGTTCTTTTTCACTGTAATGAGTTAGTGTTTGTTGTCTGGGTTTTCTCACATGAATTTTAAATGGTTGATTAAGGTTTCCAACACCCCTTAAAGTGTTTATTGAGCACACAAACATCACAACCGTGTACCTATGGAATACTTTAAACAAGAATGATACAATAGAAATAACATATCACACAAGAGATGATTTTTAATTAAATAAGTCTGACTTGTTACATTTAAGTGATAATAATGGAAGAATAACTTCTCCGCAAGAAAATAAAGTCAACAAATAACCTCCACCAATGACATGGTTCTACTGCAAGGTAAATAGACTCACATAGTGGAGAAATTGGTTCCTCTTCTAGCTATATCAGTGTATCCACAAGGGACTCGGCACAAATTCCTATAATGTGGCCTCCATAAAATAGATTCATCCCCTCTTGAAGGATTACGACAACCAAATTTGAGAACGTGTCCCATCATAGAAAATTTGGCCTCCCATCATAATCTCAGCCACAAGTAATAAGAGAAACGTCCCAATAATGAAGGATTTTAGTATCCCAGTGAAATTGTGTGATCGAGAAGTAAAGTAACTCTGTTCTCTTATGCAAATAAGGAAGCCACAAGGAAATTCGACCCTCCACAATCAAGATTTAGCCTCCTTAAGAAAACTCGACCCCCTTACAACAAAAAATGTAGCCGAAAATAAGAAAACACAACTGACACAATGAGATCTTACCCTCAACCAAGAAACTAAACCACCAAATCATGAATATCTCAACCACAATGAAGAAATGTAAAAGGATTTGAGTGATCTTCTCTCCTTCACCAGGTAGTGTGGATGGTGTCACCATCGAAACTAATCTTCTTCTCTCCAGTTTTTTTTTTTCCAAGAGCCAAAGCCACAAGAGATCTCTTAAATTATTTTTAGAAAAATAACATTGCATAATGAGAGAGTGTGCCCTCATTCTCCTTGTGTTTCCTTGTTCACCATTTTCTTCCCCTTTTACCCTTTCAATAAAGTAAAGTGACTTTATTAACTAAAATTAAATTAAAACACTTTTTTTCCTAATTACTCAATGTCACCTTTTAAAAATATAATTTCCCACTTCAATTACATTAAATTCTTAATTAATTCCCTTTTTCTCCACCGAATATAGCTTATGGGAATCACTTAGGCTATTACGTTGATCTCCTAGGGATAGTATTTTGAAAGGGACATTACATGTTTCCACCTCATACCTAGGTTGTGAAATTTGTTGGTTTGATCTCTTGGGACGACCCAGGTTCTAACTGTAATATTACCAACATACCCTTCTACAATCGACCCTTCTGGATACTAGAAGGAAACACAACCCACAGAGTGCATTGTGAAGTCTCACCTGAGATGGCTTCTATGGGTGTTCACAGGACTCAGATGTCTGCAAACATGGGATCAGATGTGTATCTGTCAAAGGAATTTAACCTACTTATTGTTAACCTTCAAACCCTCATTAGATTGTATTCCAGACCACTTGTCACAACTATTCTAATAGGAATTCATTAACCATTATAACTTCATGTGTTCACTGACAAGTCTGTATCTACTATAACACAAGATTTTGATCTAAACACTAGATATAACATTCATTTATTTAAACCTATTATGTAGATTCCATTAGTTTATTCCTAGTGCACAGTGTTATTTCCTTTATCATTTAACATGTTGATCATAACATTACTAAAGAAAAAACAATCAGTAACATTTCATACATTCTCACAAAACACAAATATATCGTGGTTCACTCCCCCTGGGACTATGTCCAAAAATATTTGTTGCTTCTTCTCTTTATTCATATTCTTGCAAAATCTAGTGTGGTGCAATATACACTTCTTTCTCCATTAGATTTGACCTCCACTAATCACCAACGTCTCTCAAAAATACCTTCTACTAAACTAAAGGACATATTAAAATCTTGAAAATACACACACCAACTCTCGCATGGTCTGAATACATTTTACTTCAAAAGACTGGGAAAAAGCCCTTACAAAAATGCTAACCCTAATTATATTAGGTTTTTCCCCTTCCTGCTTGACTTAATATTGTCTAGCCCATGATACAACCATTCTCCAAGTCCACGCTTGTCCACTTTCCAATTTCTCTGCAACAGTTTGTCCACTTTGTAACCGCTTTTCTCGGCGCTTCTTTTTCCTCTTTTTTCGGAGCTTCTTTTCTTCTAATTTGGGAACACTCCCTATTTTCTAGCGCTGCCTCATTTCTTTACAAAAATTGGCTTGCTCCAACAAACCCCAAAAATTGACATCGTGACTTGTCTTGAGTCACTCATGGACTCCTACATATTTTACTTCATGTGCAAATGCTTCATACATCTTTGTTATTTGTTTCCATTGCTCCTGATCCTAGTTACTCTTCTCCACCATGGCTTCTACCATTTGCACAATGAATGGAGGCTTCAATATATCTCCTCTCTCAAGCCTATTTTTTGCACCCTTGTCTTTGTTGCATCGATCTCCATGACCAGTTGTTCAGCCTTGTCCTGTAGGGGCTCCAACTGAGCTTGTCTTGTGATCTTCTACGCATGCATTGCTTTCTCCTCTACCTATAGGCTCTTCATATATGTAGTTATCTTAATGTTTTATTTAAGTGAGATTTTTTTCTTCCTCTATTTCAAATCTTCCATTGACACGTGGAATTTATCTTCCTTTCCTTGCAACTCCTACAAGATTCCATCTTCTTTTACTTTTGTCCATAGTTGGCCACTGTGCTCCAACAACTCTGTCATCCTTTGTATAGCCTATGCTATATTTTTAGCGAATTCTATTGCATCTTTCTCTGGTTGAGATATTACTTCTAGAGGAGTAGTGGGTACTGCACGCTCCTCCGACTCCTTTATCTGGTCCTTGTATTGCTCCAAGGCCTATGCTATTTTCCTAATCATGTATTAAGAAGATACTCCTTTTTAGTTTGAGTTGTCTGGTATGGCTTGAAATACTATGCCAATGTACTTCTCCATATCATCTACCTTTTGATGCGTTATCTTATTTTCCTTCCCTTATTAGTTGATTACTTCCTTCAGTGTGATGTTTTCTTCTTGTGCTATATGTATATTCATCGCATCATACCTTTCCCTAGAATTAATTTACTGCATGACACTAATTTGTAATTTATAGAGAGCCTTTGTCGACATCTTGGCCAATGGCAAGTCCAATGTCTCAATTTCCTTCAGAGGATTTTTTGCTGCCACCTCATCAATAAATTTCATCTCAGGGGTTGTGATAAAATTGGCTCTCCCCTGCACTGTAATTTGCATTGTTTCTCTAACAAGAACTCCTTCCTTAGTTATTTTTGGTTTCTCTTTTGTTTGTTTCTCTTCCCTAATCCTCAATTGCTCCGGTGCATTTTTCACTTCCTGCACCTATTCCAAGATTCAAGCCCTGTGTGTCTCAACATTCTCCCACATATAAGATAGTCAATCTTCGATTGTTGTGGCTACTAGTTCAACATCATTTTCTATTAGTGATGTGTGCATTGGTGTTCTGTGGACCTCCACCTTCTTCTTGAAGCCACTTTCTTTCTCCCCTCTCCTCTTTATTTGGGCATATGATGGCTCATATGACTTATGAATCTATGTATCCATGCATGCCTCCAGCCCAATTTCTTCCTGCACGGGTAAATCTTGTGTCTCTATTCTTACCTCTTTTGCATGCACCTATTATGTTGTTCCTCTTGCTTCCTACTCAGTGCGTGGTGGATCTCATGTAGAACCACGATGTGATTTCCTATGTATCCTGATTTTATTTTGTATGGGGTTTATTTCCCCCACTTGACCTTATGTTGTATTCTTCTTCTTACTGGTGCCATTTCTTTGTGTCAACTACACGGGGATTGTTTTGTCCTACATATGATTTTGTACTCCTGGCACTGTCCTTGGGATTAAGTGCCTTTTTCATTCCTCGGGCCACTCCTATACCTCCATATGTATGTCTTGCATTGTCACATGATAGATCAGTTGTAGCCACTCCTTGTATGGGTCCCTCTTCACCTGAAACCACATGCTATGGAACGTTGCTTGAAAATTTTATATCAATGCAAACTCCTGGACAATATATGTGGAAATCCTCCATGTGTCACCTAAGCAGTTATGGATATCCGAAAAGTATAGAGAAAATGAATCATTGTTTATTTTCTTCTTCTTTGGGTTTATTCTTCTTCTAAGAGACATGTAGTAGGCTACACCACACTTTCTTATTCTTTTCAAGAACATACTGTATGTTGGTTCTTTCCTTCCTACAAGTGAAATGAGGATGAGTAAACATGAGTAATGGAACTCAGATCCCCAATCATATGTGTCCTTGCAATCCTTAAAGAAATAATTAAGCAGATAAGGTGCCCAACTCATCGAGCTCCCATTCACGCACTATGTTGAACCTGTTAACACTCCTACTAGAAATTCCTCCTTTCTTCACTTACGCATGAACTTGCACCCTAGAATCCTTGTCAAAAATCTCATCGCAGGATCATTTATGTCTTTGATCACGATTTCCCTATTTCCTCTCTTTGTGCCATACTTTTCCTTGATTTCGTCAAAGATGGATTTTTCTTTAGTTTTATCCTCTAAGTACTTCTCAAGATTCTCCCCATATGTGGGTATCCCAGTGATAGTTGCAATCAATTCCACATTGATAGGCACTAGCCTATACATCAACAAAATTCCTCCATGCACCCTTGCTAGGGGTTGGTTCACACATCCATTGATGTGTTTACCACACCCAAAGTGCGGTATATCCAACAAATTCATGATCCTTATATTGTATAGCCCTAGGATCCACTACACAGGGTAAAACAGTGGCACACCTAATGGGCCCTCTTCTCTACTCTCCATATAGTTATGTTGTTCCAAATATGGGAATTTGATTGTTTCGAACACATCTTGATCGAAGTATTTCATGGTGTCTACTCTTCCCACTATCTCATCATCTACCTTTACTCCCTCTGGTATTTTTGGCATAACAATTGCTAATTCTTCTTGTGTGCACAATATTCCTTGCATAATTCTCTCAACTCGCCCTTTCTTATTCCCTTGCAGGGACAAAATCCTAACCTATGGTATGCCCTGGTGCTTTGATTCATGCTCTTCTTCTATATCTATTCCCTAATGCACTGAATCCGTGGCATGTTTGACCTATTTTGGGCCTTTCCCCTTGGATGCACCGTATGTTTTTCGTTATGCATCCTCCTCCGGTTTCCCAACCTCTTGTTCTGGGTTTTGTTCTTCCTCCACCTACATGGTAGTAGAATCATATTCTGGTGTGTGAATATAATCCACATCCATGATTATGGGAATGTTTTATTTCCCTGCTTGTGTCACTCAAGAACTACTTCTCTTGTTTCGCCCAACCTTTCTTGATGGTCCAACATTGTGTGGCGACATATTGTTAAGATTCAGACTGTTTATCTGAAATTCTCAACGTGATCTCCCAAATTCTCACTCTCTCACACTTCGACTTCACTCTTCTTTCTTATCCTTATATAAAAAATACAAATTCCCACATTTCCCCCCCTTTTCCAACTGTATAGCGAGATGGTGAAATGACAACTTTTATGCACGAACAATTTTCACTTTTTCACTTTTTCCTGTGTGCTCCATTTTTGTACTTGTCAACTATTTTCCAACATGAAATTTCCTCAACACTGGTTTTTATGTGGCACACTTATTAATTCTAACAATTCTATTACATCAAAAACTCTAATGTTGTCCTATCTTTTTGTCTTTTTGTTACATTTCTTCTTTTTATGTATTTTTTCCTTTTTCTTCTAACATCTACTATATAAAATATGTACAATCATACCTTCTCTCTTTTTTTTCACCTCAGGTTGTTAGGTCGACTATATTGATATAACTTCAGTCAAATTCCATTCACCAATCCTCTGAGATTCTTCCCTGTAATATCTTCCAGTTGCACAACACCTCCATTTGTGATGGTCTCTACCTGATAAGGCCCTAACCAGTGCATCTTGAATTTCCATGGGTGTTGTAGATACTTGTTGTCATAGAGGAGAACTAGATCTCCTTCCTTAAATATTTTCTTATTTATGTGCCTATCATGCCAAGATTTGTCCTTTGCTTTATGTACATCTTGGTGGAAGCCTATTGAAATTTTGTCTTCTTCCAGCTCCATCAACCAATCCAATCTTTCCTATGCAAAACCTTCTTATGTTGGCGATTGTTGCAATGCACATACCAAGTACTAAATAATCCAATGGAACCACTACTTCCTTCCCATACACCAGTCTGAATGGTGTCTGTCATGTAAGATTCTTGCATGTAGTCCTGTAATCCCATAATACTGTTGATACATTCAAATCCCAATCATCCCTATTCACATTGAAAATCTTTGTCAATTCATTTTCTAGAACCATGTTAAAATCTACTACTGTACCATTTTCCTAGGGATGGTAAGGTTTGATATTATGATGATGTATCTTGAATTCTTATGTCATGGCTCTGATTGTACTGTTAATGAAATGGGTTCCCTGATCACTCAACAAAATTCTAGGACTTCCAAATATGGTCACCACGTTCCCAAAGAGAAACTGTGCTACATTTTTTGCGATGCAGACCTTCACTAGGGATGATTCTGCCCATATGGTTAAGTATTATGTTGCAGTGATTATGTATCGAGCTCTTGACCTTATTGTTGGTGGATTAATAGGTCCAATTAAATCCACATCCCATTTATCAAATACTTGTAAATTTACTTGGGGCATAAGTGGCATTTCATCCATTCTCGATGGTTTTACCAACATCTGAAAGACATCACATGTCTGACAGTGTTCATTTTCATCCTTATGTATTGTAGGCCACCATAATATTGTGCACAAAACCTTATATGTTATAGGCTTTCCTGCATAGTTCCCTCCAACTATGCCTTCATGTGCCTCTGCTAGCACCATGGAGCATTCATGCTCCATCACATATGTTCTCATAATTCCATCAACACCTAACTTGTATAAATGACCTGCAATTAGTTGATAGTTTGTAGTGCGCACTAACAATTGTTTTTTTGTGCGACAGTAAATTCCTTGGGAGGCATTAATGTGCTCAAAAATCCAACAATGTCGGCAAAATAATCATCAACAATCTGAACAGAAAATAAGTTAGCATCAGGAAAATTATCCTCCAAGTTCCTTGGATCCTGTCCATTAGTAATTCTTGACATATCATCTGGTCTAACATTAAACTTCCCTGGTTTTACTATGATTTCAAAATCAAATTCCTGGAACAATAGCATGCATCTACATATCCTCCCCTGCAACACTGGCTTGTTAACTAGGTACTTCAATGCAGAATGATCTGTAAACATATTAAAATGTTGACCGAATAAATAATTTATGAACTTCTGTAAGGCATATAGCATAGCCAAACCTTCCCTTTCTATAGTATTATATCTCTTATGGGACTCAAATAAATTTATACTAGCAAAAGATACTGGGTGATGAATGTCTCCTTCACCTGGTTGTGCCAAAAATTCTCCAAGTGCAAAGGATGAAGCATCCACATGCACATGAAATTATTTTGTCCAATTTGGAAAGCTCAAAATTTGTGTTGTCACCATATTCTCTTTCAGTATGTCCAATATCTCTTGGCATTCATCATTTTACTGAAACTTGATGCCTTTATTTAGTAACTTCTCAATGGGAGCAGTAATCTTTGCATAGACCTCTATGAATTTATTTTAGTACCATGTGTGTCCCAATGTTTCTCTCAACTGTCACATTGACTTTGGTGGTGGTAAATTGACAATAACAACAATATTTGTAGGGTCTACTATCAAGCCTTGTTTGCATACAATGTGTCCAAGTAGGATGCCAAATGTTTTACTGAATATACATTTCTTAATGTTCAAGGAAATATGAAATTGACTACATCTTTCTAACATTAACCTCATAATTTCTACATGGTCCTTCAATAAAATGAATATGATCCAATCATCCAGATAAAATTCTTAAAAATTATATGTAAAATCCTTAAGTGAAACTACTACTACTCTGGAAAATATTGTTGGCGCATTATTTAAACCAAATGGCATTATTTTGTATTGATATGACCCCCAATATGTTGCAAATGTGATTTTTACCTGTCCTCTGGAGAAATTGCGATCTCACGGTAACCTCAAAATCCATCTGTGAAAGAGTATACTTCATGTCCTCCCACATTCTCTAAAACCTCATATGTAAATGGAGTAGGAAAATGATCATTCATGCATGCATCATTTAATTTCCTTAGATCCACACATATCCTAATCCCTCTAGTCTTCTTTTCCTAGACCACCATTGGACTAATCGACTCTGATTCTTCCACAGGCTCTATGATTCTTGATTCTAGGATTCTGTCAAGTTTTACCTTAATTTTTTCCTTATAGATGGGGTTTAATATGTATGGTCTTTGTATAACTAGCCTTGCATCTGGTCTAAGGGTATATTCATTTCTCCAAGTTCTCCTGCTACCCCTTTCATCTCTGAAAATGTAGCTGGGATTAAATCGCTATATTCGCGCAATAATTCAACTATTTTTTCCATTGTCTCACTATCCCAATAATCTCCAATGTTGGCTATCCTGGGATTCTCTTGAGTCCCAATATTAACCTTTTTAATATTCGTTGGTGGAGTAAATTCTTCTTATTGTAACTGGGGTCCTTCAAACCCTCTTTCTCCTTCCCCTTCTAAAATCTTTATGTCACATGGGTTGTCTTCTACTTACTCATACTCTGCGACTTGGTAACAATAAACTAGTTGTTCAACTGTTATTTTCTGTAAGCTCTGTCTACTCTCACTGTATCTACCCCATACTATTCAAATATATTCTTTTTGATCCTCTGTAATGCTATATATACCCATGGATTCTCACTTTCAAATGCAAAAATATTAATAAAGTTTTGTTGCACTATGCCCCAACTCACAGTTTCTTTATGGAGTTCATGTTCCTTGTACTAGTTACTAGGTATTCCCTCTAAGGTATGAAAAAAGTAATGCTTCCATTCCCATGGTGGTACCAATCTCCAGTTAGTGACACAATCATTTATACGATGTCTTGGGTTCCCTATTTCATCATACTTATGTAAAGGTCTATCCTGCTAATTCCTTCCAAATATTATGCACATCAGTCACTTACACTGATACCAGTATTGAATTACCTCCTTATGTGAACCCCACCATCATAAAGGTGTGTCCCTCAATGCTATATCCAACACTAATAATCCCTTATTATCCAAAACGTCTAACTGGAAAATTGTTAAGAAGTTTTCTAATTTATATTCTTCAGTAAATGTTGGAAATTGTCTTACTTCTATCCCTACCCATCTTGTTGTGCATGTAACTCTAGTGCACCTCCTAGTAGAGACTTCATGCAATATTTTCTTCCAGTTTCCTACTCCAGTATCTGAATCTGACATATGGGAATTGATACTCCTCCAAATGAGTACTCCATCTACTATTTGATTCACACAGTCTTCTTTTGATGCAATAGTTCTATACAACTGGTTTACATCATCCTCTAGAACACTGTCAGGAACATGTTCTACATATCTTTCACAATCCAAGGGATCTAAAGGTGCTACTACCCTAAAGTTTCTAGCTTCAAATATCATATTTCTAGTCTTTAAATTAATTATGGCCTAATTGTCAAAGGCCCAATCAATTCCCAATAGTTGTGGAAATGGTATACACTCATCCACCATATCCATTACTTCAAAGTTTTTTGCGGTATGCACACCATCTAGATCCACTGTTGTGTTCTTCAATATACACATGAGTATCACTCTCTAATAGTTTGCTAGCTTAAATTGGATATTGGAATACCCTAGTGTAGGTTCTCCCATTTCTTCCCAAGTCTACTTTGAAAAAATGTTGACATTTGATCCTAAGTCTAGGATAACATTTCCCATGTTAAAGTCTCCTATATTTGCATTCAATCTAAACTCTGTGCTAGTTATTTTCTTTCTATGGACTTGATTAATATTCTTTGGTTTTGTTCCTATCCCTTATTCTATGATATATTTCTCAAGCATATTTTTAAACAAATCCATGGAATTATTATCATTGAGTAATTTAAAGAAAGATTCCAGGAAATTATTTAACTTACATACTTTCTCTGTTTTCTCTCCTTTGTAACTATAATCCAAAGAATGAGGCATATAAAAAATAGAAGTATCATACCTCTGCACGGTGTTCGATGTGGAGGCTTCATTATCCTTCAAGAAGTCCTTTTCTTCCTTCAATGTTTCATTTTCCTTCTTTGCATCAAACTGTTGATGTAGATGAGTGTTCTTCTGAATCCAACACTGAGATTCCTTCTCCTGATCATGTGCATCTTCTCCTGTCTTCACTCCTCCTCTAGTCACTATATTGATGTTCGTATCGGGATCCCTTATTTCTATAACAATCCACTGAACATTCTATTTATTTAGATTCCTCTTCTCTTGGATCCTTTTCATTAACATCTAACAATATTTTGTCATGGTATATGTTGTGTGACAGTACATACATGTTGCTTCTGGTTGACGATAGTATATCACATAGTGTCCTTGCTACTGACAATTATGGCAGATAATAGGCCCTTTTCCCCTGCCCGTTCCTCCTCTTCATATGCCTCTAAATCCTCCTCGGTTCCCTTGTGGATGCATGTTGTGTTGATGATATTGTGGTGCCTAATTATACTACGGGGGTTGCTGAAACTGTGGCACTTCTTGAAATTGTTGCGCATTTCCAAACTGTGGTGCAATTTGTCCTTCCATCAACTCAACATGCATCCTGTATGCATCTGAGGTTCTTTCCTTCATTAACTCCAGGGTTCTACAATTATTCTCTTCATTCCCCACTGACTTACAAAAGTTACATAAAGTATTCTTTGGTTATGTCTTGTATTTCTGCATCATAGGGCAGTGATAAGTATCATTCCCATGTGTCTTGCATGTTTCACACCAAGGCCCTCATGTAGGTAATGTATTTGGAATCCGTACTCCTATGTGTTGCACAAATGTCAGACACTCATTCTTGTGATGCCCCTATGACATGCACAAGGTACACCACATTGCTTCTCTTTTCTCCCTATTCTTATTCTTGTTTAATTGCACTGTTAGGTTCTTCAAGTCCTCCTTCAACTGCTCTATAGTTGGATCTGCATATTTATACTAATTCTCCTCTAACTGAATCATTTCTTGTAGTGTCTCTCCCAAGTTTTGAAATTTATGTTGTCTCAATGGATATTTTAAATGTGGTAACAAAGAATTTATAAACAATTGTCTGTGTTGCATGTCATAAATGGGATACTTCAATTTACCTTTCAATGTTTTGAACTTCTGATGAATGTCCCATACAGATTCTCCTATTTTTTTTCTAGTCTCAATCATCTCATTCATAAATTGATCCTCTGATTTCGGCCTATGAAAGTCATTTATCAATGATTGTTTGATATCTTCTACTAGTCCTGGTGCACCCTGTGGATTTTTTACTGCTAGGTTCATGTACTAATCCAGTACACGGTTTTTGAATGTTATTGCTAACTGCACTACTTTTGTTGCCTCATCAATGATTCTTTTTGTTTCCCATATTTTCTCACACATGAATAACTACTTCTCTGGGTCTTCTCATCCATCCCCATGAAACTCTAGTAATATTATCGTTGGATCTATGCCTACCATTTTCGAATGTGTTGTACCTTCTCCATGCGGTACTATTATCTATGTACTTTTGTTCGGACTTGAACTCCCACTAGGATTTCTACTAGTACTTCCACTTGTACCACTACATGTACTGCTACTGGTACTTCCACATGTACCCTCACTTCTATTAAGGGATGATTTTAGGGGATAAATTTTTCTCATGCGCTAATTTTCCCTAGTTTTTCCGAAAAAAAGATTCGTTATTCAAAAAATGATTCACCCAAATTCTATAGGATAAAATTATTTTACATTAAAAATCATGAAAATTTTATACAAACTATATAAAATCCTTATAAACTTGAATATTTTTATAAAAATATCGCTAAACATTTAATAGTTGGCATATGAAGGATTAGTAAGATTCACCAATGTTTGTACATTTTAAAATAAATTTCCATCCTTTAAATCATCCCTACTATTCTGATCTCCTAGATTCTTTTGACCGTCAATCACTTATTCTCCAAACAACTCTTTATTTGTTGATGTGTTAATCGTACATGGGGTTGTAGGTTCTACACCAATTCAGATATGGACAAGGGTATTTGCTTCCCCTCATTAGATCCCACTCCTCTAGTCTTTATTTCATATATAATGCACAATATTTCTTCAATGTTCTCCACTCTTCAATGTTCTCCACAACATGAAGATCCTCTATCTCTTCTTCATCACTCTCCAAGCCTTCCCTCTTGGCTACTTATCTTTTCTTCCTATTAATATTATACTAGTAGGGTCTTCCACTGCACATCATTCCTTCCTTCTGTATAATTTCCTGGATCTCCTCTTGATCAATCATAATGGTATCTTCCTCTTTACTGCACTCTTCTCTATCCATTTACCCCTCCATCTCATACATTTCTTAGTTTTCCCCCTAACCTCCCCATGCACACAGGGTAGTTTAACTGTCTGATTCCATGGTTAATACCCCTTTATCATGCAATGATCTCTTGATCAAAGTTTACAACGATATGATGTACCTTCCCCTTAGGCCCTTAATAAACTCCTGATCTATTATACTATAAGAATTCGATGTATCTACTGCAAAATCTATGATATACCCCACTACAATGCTATCTAACCAGAAATATATTGTGCGCGTGAATTTGTTATTCGACCTTTTCAACCGACGATACATTATTCTATCCACTCCAGTGATCTAACTCTATTTGTTAGATGGTTATATTTGAACTGTGTTATCCACTCCTGCAATACCATGGGAAACTCACTAAATAAACTATCATGTATCTCACTGAATACGTATCTCTCCAAATACTATCTTGGCTTAAACCTAGAGCTTCTATTATTTTTGTGGGAAAACTCTAGTTCTTGAATTTTCAACCATCTTTCAATCTCTTCTTTCGTGGGGTTCCAACCTAAAAACATCCCATTTCTTAATCCCTTGAGCTATACTATGTGATAGATCCCTCCCGATATAATCCTCTAACTTCTAACCCGCAACAAAACCAATGTTGGTTTGATCTCTTGGGATGACCCAATTTCTAACTATAATATTAGCAACATACCCTTCTACCATCGGCCCTTCTAGATACTAGAAGGAAACACAACACACATAGTACACTGCGTACTCTCACCTGAGATGGCTTCTATGGGTGGTCGCAGGACTCGTATGTCTGCAACCCTGGGATGGAATGTGTATCTCTCAGAGGAATTTAACCTACCTATTGTTAACCTTCAAGCCCTCATTGGATCTTATTCCATACCACTTGTCACAACTATTCTAATAGAAATTAATTAACCATTATAACCACATGTGTTCACTAACAAATCTTTATCTACTATAACACAAGATTCTGATCTAAACACTAACTATAAAATTCATTTATTTAGAGTTGTTATGCAAATTCCATTAGTTTATTCCTAGTGCACATTGCTATTTCCTTTATCATTTAACATGTTCATCATAAAATTACTAAAGAAAATACAATAAAAAACATTGCATACATTCACACAAAACACATATATACCATGGTTCACCCCCCTGGGGCTATGTCCATAAATATTTGTCGCTTCTGCTCTTTATTCATATTCTTGCAAAATATAGTGTTGCACATTGTACAATTATTTCGCCATTACATTCGACCTCAACATATATCCAAAGTCTCTCAATAATACCTTCTACTCAACTATAGGACCTATTACAGTCTCAACAATATTCAAGCCAACCCTCTCATGGTCCTAATAAATTCTACTTATACAAAATTGAGACAAAGCCCTTACACTTACCCTAACCCTAAGAGGATTGGGTTTTCCCCCTTTCTCCTTGACTTAATCTTGGATGGTCCACGATCCAACCGTTCTCCAAGTCAGTGTTTTTACTCTTTCCAACTACTTCGTAGCAGTTTGTCCACTTTGTAACTGCTTTTCTCGGTGCTATTTTTTTCTCTTTTTATGACGCTGCTTTTCTTCTAATTCCAGCGCACTCCCTATTTTCCGGTGCTACCTCATTTCTTTCCCAAAATTGGGCTACGCCAACAACATTGCATATGGATGTTTTCACAATTGAATATCTCTTCCCCACATATGTATCATACTTATTATAAAAAAAACATTTTTCATTGGGTTCAACATTATTTCCATCATTTCCAACCACAAGCCATGACCAATAGAAAAATTCCCTAAACAATAGATGTTAATTTTTAGTACTAGTACCAATCTCCCTACAAGAACACCTCTTGTTGCATCACAACACCCAACATTTAGAGATGTTTCTTACATATGTTTTCCTCCAGATAGTGTCATTCATAAGCCATGAGAAATATCATGATGCTTTTGATATAAATTGGGAGGAACTAATGTAGAACATGAGGGCATTCTTACCAAGAAATATGTCTCACCAACAACATCTTCCATGAAGGACAACTCACTAGCACTACACCACCGGTTGAGGACACGTTTCCAAATTTCCATCATAATTCATGGATAGTTATTTACATCGCTCAATATTCAACTTACATGCATATGCATTATTGATCATTTCTTTCATCCTTTGAGGTGTGTAAATTTAGTTTATTATTTGTTTAAGTCTTCATATTACATACAAGTAGTTAAGCAATTAACTTGTAATCCCTTTGTAAAACTAGAAAAAGGAACTTTACCACCAGAATAAAGTTAGAAAAATGGTACGATAATTTTTTTACATATTATTTTCAATGTTCATGCTTGGGTTTTATTCTAAATCAGATCTATTCCACATAAAAAAGAATCCAACACATAGTTCTTGTACAATTACCAAAAATAATTAAAAACCCAATAATGAGATGAAGAGGATAAAAACAAGTGAAGCCATACTAAATTTAAGTGTGAGTAAGAAAACAATCTTGTTGTTATACAAAAATGTACCAATACCATTTGCTAGAGAAATAGAAATATAATGATCCTTATCGATAATAATTAAATTCATATTGTGTGATGATTATAGAAACAAATGTATGGAAAATTAAATGTTTTATTTTTCACCTATAATGAAGGTTAGTTAGAGTCCCCGAGGTGTAGGACAGTCGGTGACGGAGTGTGTTGTTAAGCCACTCCGTGATCTTAAAGTCACTGGTTCAAAACCTGCGGGGACAAAAAATCCAACCATGTTAAGGGTTGGTGTGGCTCAGGCCGGGTGCGATCCCCGGGTGATTTTGACGGCTTAGATGCCCCTGAGTCGCAGTTTCTCAAGCCACA
>SNQJ01S0015137.1:90805-114381 GCA_010110895.2 Picea sitchensis | reverse complement strand
AAAATCAATTTATTGAATTGATAATCAATTATTAAAATAAAAATAATAATTTTTTATTTATATAAAATATAATATATAAATGATAATTTGTAACATGTGACATTTTTTATTTATTTTTGGCTTCTTTAAAGGGTTGAGTATTTTTACATCTAAAATGAAATGAGGTGAGTCACTTTTTACTTTGATTCAATTTTAATTTTAAGTAAAAAAAATTAAATATATTTTATTTATTTATTTATTTTAAGTTTAGGAAGTAAAAGTTGATTTGAGAGATAAAGTCAATCCATAATAATAATTGTTACATCTTTTTTCTCTTCTTTTCAATATGAGCACTCCACCACCTATTCAAAATCACCCTAAAGTTCTTTTACGATTATATGGAATTAGTAGAAAAAAAAAGAGAAGAGAGAGATGCCAAAATCCAAATAGAGTTAGAAACATTAGAAAAAAAGAGTGAAGAAAGAGAAGTAAAACTCCAAATAGAGCTAAAGGCAATGATTGCTAAAAAAATTAAAGATACCACTCAAACTCAAATAGAGGATAGATTCTTAGGGTTCAAGAGTGAATTGCAGACAATCAAGGATAGAATTCACGAAATAGAGAAACATAAACAATCATCACAAGGAGGAGGAGTTGAAGAAAATTACAACTTGAGAGATAGGATCAAAGAGCTAGAAGAAAAACTAACCAACAATTTGACGCTCAGTAATGTGGAAAAAAAAATGCATATCAAATCCATCAAAGAGGAAATGAATAAGCTAATCGAATTGGACCATGAGCGTAACAAAATATCCTTGAACCTCATAATTTTTGGTATAAAAGAACAATAAGAGGAGGATACACTAGAGATAGTAAAAGAAGAATTAAAAAATAAATCACAAATTGATACAACTTACCTCATAGAAGCAAAGAGGCTAGGAAAAATTATTGATCAAAAAGATAGGTTGATCCGTGTCAAAGTAAGTTGTAATGACCATAAATATAGCATACTTAGTAAATCTTTGAGCTTAAAAGGGTCAGTAATATTTATAAATGAAGACCTCATTCTCGAAGACCAAGCTAAATTAAGGAAGGAAGTTCAAAAGGTAAAACAAGCCAGGAAAGAAGGAAAATGGGTAATAATTAGAAATCGAAAAACTATTGTTAGGCATAGAGACCAGAAGGATAATAATAAATAGGAATTAGGGACACTTGGGATCCTTTTTTGGAATTGTCGTGACTTTCCATGGCACAAAGGTTCTATGATAAGTTGGATCCCGAGTGATATTGATATTATCTGTCTAGTTGAAACTTGGGACCATGAGGAGTCTAAGTTCCATAACATGGAAGGATTTGTCTTGTGGTCGGCATGGAACAAAAAATCCCACCGTAGAGGAATAGGAAGCATATCTTTTTATATTATAAAAAACATTTCTCCTCACATTCAACTTCATAAGATTGACCCTCTTAATCAACACATTTGGATAGAAATTTCAGACACCAATGCTAAGAAGATATATACATCAATTTGTTATTTTGCACCTATTAATTCTACTTTTTATAATAAAAATAATCTAGATAAAAATTGTCCCTGACATGTGAGGTCTCCATGTCCTGTCTAGCTGAAACTTGGGACCATGAGGAGTCTAAGTTCCATAACATGGAAGGATTTGTCTGTGGTCGACATGGAACAAAAAAAAAAAAAAAAAAAAAAAAAAAAAAAAAAAAAAAAAAAATATATTATAAAAAAAACATTTCTCCTCACATCTAACTTCATAAGATTGGGATCTCTGACCAACACATTTGATAGAAATTTCACACCAATGCTATGAAGATATATACATCAATTTTAAGTTTTGCACCTATTAATTCTACTCTCTTTTATAATAAAATAATAGATAAAAATTGTCCCTATAATAATTTGAACAAGATATTTATAATTTGAAAAATGGAGGTAATATCTTCCTGCCATTTAGACTTTTAATGCTAGGACCTAACTAAACAAGATACTCTTTAGGCGATACCCAAATCCATAATCTTTGTATAGATGAGGGTCTTGTTTCACCCAATAGCCACAAAGAAGTTTTGAAGACCTAATTGAGAATTTGTTGCACGAAGTTGGTCAAGTTCTATAGCTCTCAAGACCTATTAATTTGCAATGGAGTAATCAAAGTGGCCAACCCAACCAAATGACATGTATTCATGGCTAGGTAGTAGTGTAGATTATGTGATATATGATATCCCCTGCTTTCCAACTAAATAACAACTTTTGATCTTTTAAAATGACTACATGAGCCCTCGCACTGAATGACCATGAGCCTGACTCCGATCATAAACCTTTAACCCTAACTCTAAAATTATCCATGCATAGGAGCACCATTGAAGAGAATTATGATAATCAAAGAAATTTGCACTTTGACAAAAGCAAAGTTGACATTTTCTTAAAGGATTTAAATAGTAAATTAAATCTCCTAACTTATAAGGACAATATTCAAGAACTCTATCATAGTTTTACAACTACCCTTTCCACTTCAATTAACAAGTTCTCTTTCGAGGTGTCCCATAAAAAGAATAATAGAACAACCAACCCTTGGTATGATGAAGAATGCAAAATTGCTAGAAAATCCAATAGGGATGCTTCTAATGAGCCCTTAAAACTCAATAAGATCAATACGTACAAATCCCTAATTAAAAGGAAAAAAATATACTATATTAATAAAAGGCAAGAGAAACTTTGACAAATATACAATTTGGATCCTAAGAAGTTATGGAGCCAAATTATAAAACACAATACTAAAGAAAATAATAGGATTCCCTTAACAGACTAGAATTCCTACCTTAAAAATATTTACGAGTTCCCTAATGCCATGGAAGCCATTCCTATTATCCCTACAAAGGAAGAAGTTTTTTCTTTAGATGACATAGAGTTCGGGGTTAAGAAGCTCACAAATGGGAAAACTAAGGACATTGAAGGCTACCAAGTTGAAATTTTTAAAATCGGAGGGCCAATCCTTATCCCTCATATACACAAGCTCTTCAATTTAGCAGTCAAGCAGGGCTTCCCTAAACCCTAGACGCAAAACCTCATTGTTCCTATTTTTAAAAATGGGAATAAAAACATTCCCTCTGATTATAGGACCACTATGATTAGCCCAATTTTAGCCAAGCTTTATGGAATTATTTTGGAAAAGAAGATTAGCATTTGGCTATAAAGTCACGGTAAAAGAGCTAAAGGCTAGGCCGGGTTTAGGAGATATCATTCAACTGTGGACCATCTTGTTACCTTTAGGATCATTGCAAAGGATTTATGCAATACTAAAACCAATATTTTTTGTTGTTTTGTTGACTTTAGAAAAGATTTTGACATGGTTCCTAGGAAAAACCTTTGGAATAGGTTGGAAGAGATAAAATTGCCTCTCAGGTTGAGGGATGTTCCAATAAGGATGTATGAGAACGTTATTGCTACTTGTTTAAAAATACAGAGGGATGGTCAAAAGAGATTAACTGCAATATCAGAATCAAACAAGGTTGTCCCTTGTCCCCTACCGTTTTTTGCATATACATTGATAAGTTAGAAGAATGCTTGGAAAAAGAAGGTTGTGTTAACCCTACTCTCACTGGTATAATCATCAATCTTATTCTTTATGCCGATGATATCGTCCTTATGGAAAAGAGTCCCCATGGTCTTGAAAACCAACTAAGAATCCTCAATGATTTTTGCTCCAATATGGGTATGACTGTTAATACTGATAAGACTAAGGTCATGATTATTAAATCCAATAAGATCCCTTATGATACCTTTTTATATGACAACAACAACTTGGCAGAACTGAATTCATAAAAGTATCATGGAATTGATATTCACCACAATCTCAATTGGAATTATAGCATTGAGAAAAGGATTATTGGTGGATGGAAAGTTTTTTATGGGCTTGAAAACAATTGTAAATTAGCTGATATTTGGATTTGGGATAAGAATAAACTCCTCTTTGAGACTCTTGCTACACCTGTTATTCTTTATGGATGTGAAGTCTGGGGCTGTAGTATCTTTTGTGAATCCTGGAGAAAGATAGAGCAAATACAAAATAATTTTATAACCTATAATCTCAAAATTAAAGGAAATACACCCTATCGCATCCTCCTCGTAGAAACAAGCCTCTCCCCCATTGAGAGCATGGCTATGACTAGATACCTAATGTATAAGAACAAGTTAAACAGCATGGAAGATAAGAGGCTACCTAAAATTGCTTCAAAATCAAGTCATAACCACCATTAACTCAAGCAAGGATGGCATAAAGACGCTCGGTCTTGGCTAAACTATTGGGGAATCATGGAAGAAACCATTTTGCAAAATAAAGATACTATTAAAAAAACATCAAATCAAAATTTAAGGAAAAAATGTGGTGTGATAAAGAGTTAGAGAAAAAAAGAAAATTAAGGTTTAAAAGATTATTATAAAGATGTAATCAGCTAATCTAGAAATTCAAAATTATCTATCTTCTTTGCAAGTGTAAAGCCTAATCTAGAAATTCAAAATTATCTATCTTCTTTGCAAGTGTTAAGAAAAAAAAAAAGCATTGCTAAGATAAGAACAAATTCTCATGAGCTCCATAGTGAAACTGGGCGTTGGTCGATTCCTAAAACGCCATGGGATGAAAGAGCGTGTCATCTTTGTGACACTAAGAAGGTTGAAGATGAAAAGTACTTTCTCTTAGATTCTCCAGCCTATACCCATATTAGATCTCATTTTCAAAATATTGATCACACTACCAACCTTCCTAACCTCTTAACTCAATAAAAGTATGGTGATCTTGGAAAACTTCTCTTAATGTTTTTCGAGCACAGAAACAAAATTCTAAAGAATCATGAGTAATCACTTCTCCTCTTAAGGTCTAATAGACTAATTAAGTTTTAGTGGATGTTAGTCATCATCATCATCTTTATAAAATAGTTAGATCCTTACTAATATTAAAATTTGTATTTCTTTATAAAATATATTTAATATAAATATTTAAAAATAAATTAAAGAATTATTTTATTTGGTTGGTGTTTCATTTTTATTTCCACTAAATTAAATATGCATTCACTATATAATTATTCTTCATCATTTTACCATTTATTAACTATATTTAAATATCAATTCTCTATACTTAATTCATTCTTGTTTATATTTGTATATTTTTTTTAACTTAGTATGTTTTTATGTTTTTATAGTTGTTTATATTTATACATTTTTTAATTCAGTATGTTTTTATAATTATTCTTACTCATTTTACTATTTATTAGCTATATTTAAATATCAATTCCCTACACTTAATTCATTCTTGTTTATATTTGTATATTTTTTAACTTAGTATGTTTTTTATGTTTTCATACTTGTTTATATTTATATATATATTTTAATTTAGTATGTTTTTATTTTTAGTAATATTCGTTTATATTTTTTTAATTTAGTATGTTTTTATTTATTTGATACTTATATTTTTTTTTATGTATTTAATTCAATTTTTTTCTAAATTCAATTTTTTTTAAAGAATAATTTAATTTTATAATTAAAATTTAAAATTAATAAAGTAATATATTAATATTTATAATTAAAAATAAATATGAAAAAAAACAAATTATAATATAAATTTAATGAAATACATATTATTATTATTTATTTAATATTTCAACGCAATGATACTTTCCATAATTTTTAATAATACAAATTTCATATATATAAAGAATAATAGATAAATTGATTAAATTTATAAATTAAAAATAACTAAATGTAAACCATAAATAATAAGCATATATCACAAGAATAAATGTGGTTATAATTTTTTTTCTTCGCATCGATTATGTAACATGCTATATTGTATCATAATAAAATAATTAAATACAACTTTAACTTATTATGTACAATCTTACAATGTATTCTAATAAAATAGTTAAATATAGCTTTACAATATATTACAATAAAATAATTAAATATAACTTTAAAAGATTAATTAATCACATTAAGACATTTTTGTTTATTACAGATAGTTTTTACCAATTTTATCATTTTTGTTTATTGCATATAATTTTACCAATTTTATAAAATGTAAATTACAATTTTATTATAAAATTATATCAATAAATAAAAGATTAATGATAAAAAAAAATAATGTTATATATATAAAAAAAAATTAATAAAACTTGGTTTAAAATTTTTCATATTTAAAATCAATTTCCTAAATTTTTCTTGAAATTGAGAGTCTAAAGTAAAGTAAAGTTGTATGAAAACAGTAATTCCTTAAAAAACACTGAGACTTGGTTAATTAAATACATTATAAAAGTCACCAAAGCTCTGAAATGGTTGATCAAAACTTTGCATAATTTCCTCCACGGAGATATATCATTCAACCCAGCATTTCTATACTTTTCCACATAACCCATATCATTCACAATCAACCTCTACCCACTAGTGACATTCATAAGGTCCTGCTACATTATAATATATTCATGATTCTTTTATATGGCTAATTTAATTTTTTAATTACTATATAAAAGTAATAAAAATATATTTAAATTTATACTTATCATTAAATTAAAAAAAATAATCAAATTCTAATATAAATTTAATGAAATATATTTCATAATTACTAATATTAAAAGAAATACTCTTCATAACTTTTCTTAAATTAAAAATTCAATATAATGTATGATGATTTATTGATAATAATTTATTCATATCTATGTAGTAATAAGTTAATTGATTAAATTTATAAAGTAATAAGTTAATTGATTAAATTTATAAATTAGAAATAAGAAAGTGAAAACCATAAATAATAAACGCATATCGCAAGGATAAATATTATCTAACTTTTGAAATATCTCAGCTATTTCGTATTATGCTTTCCATTGTATTAAAAGGTGATGGAGCTCTATGTACTATCTTACATTCACTCTCGGAATTAAATATTTGGATTTGCTTCCAGCCATACCTTGAGGTTTGTGCATATTTGTCAGTCCCAAAACCTTGTTTTCTCGTCCCATAATGTTGGCAAGTAAACAATATGAAACCATTTTCAAAGTCTTGTTTAAATATTCGATCCAAGAAGTCGGAAGGATTTATGTCACCTACAAAATTATGGCTTGCTTGTTATTGATCGATGAAGGTGGTTTGGACGATTTTGAGTTTAAAAGAATTAACAAGCCCGAAGGATTTATGTCACCCACAAAATTATGGCGTGCTGGTTATTGATCGATGATGAGGTGGTTTGGAGGATTTTGAGTTTAAAAGAATTTCTATGAAACAATGCCTATCAGAGTCGTACGGGGTTTCAATCCCGGTTTGTTTGTAGTTGTTATTGGACGTTGTGATGTGACTAAATTATTTTGTAAACAACTTTCTACAAAAAAATATATGATGGTTTAAAAGGAGAAATGGAATTTGTCTATTTTTTTAATAATCATATTCATTTCACCGGAGTTTTATATTGCACGATTTAAAAAGATTATTTTCAGGCTGTGGATCTTGTGTGCAAAGTTTATAACAGTGCTATGGCACAAAAAAATTTGGTGGAAGATTTGGACGACAAAGAGTGGATATTCAAATGATTTTGTAGATATTAGCAATGTTGATTTTAAAGTTAATAAAAGTTATTTCCTATAACATAACACTAATCACTATTTTCCATTTTCCTTTTTCATTTTTCATTTACTATATGCACGTCACCTTCCCAATAACATTTATCCATCCTTTTTTTTGTTATCTTGAATATCATTTTTAAAGTAAAAATGTTAAAAATGATTGGATAATGATTCTCGGTTGGAAATTGTGACATGGAAATATTGTTTTTGGAAGAAAAGGTCTCTACGTTTTTTGATCAGTATTCATTGTTGATTTTCGTCGATGCTACCATTTTTCGTTTATTATAAACCCCCTCATATTCTCGATGACCCTGCCATTCCCAGTTCAATTGTAGTTAATTATTAAATTGCATTTGGTGAAATTGTGTTAATGAATGGATTGCATATTCTTGTGTTTGCAAATGATAGAGCCAACATATTGATTTTATTTAGGTAGAGTATTAGCGAATGGATTGTTAAAAGTTTTCATATTTTGATTCAAATATTGCTTCAGGATGAGTTTATTTAGCTCAGGAAACAATGGCATAGGTGTAGACAGAGGTAGAGGAAAAAATTGACAAATAGGCCATAGAATGTCATGATTCTCAATACATTTTGATGTTGATCTACAAGAACTAAATTAGCTTTTCCAAACTAGATTTTTCAATATAGTTGGCCAAGGAATTCTACAACCTTGTCCTGAGAGGCCTCATTTCCAACCACACCAAAATTTATCTGGTATATGTGTCCCTCCTCATGTTTATATGCAACCAAAACCACCTGCCAACGCTGGATGGAAATATATCATCCATCAACCTATTGCACATCATAATGGTTGGCCTACAATATCGTTTCCATTTCCGCCTCCTCCACTGCCATTTAATACAAATTCCCAAGTTGATCACATTGCTTCACCAGCCGAGTCTTCACATGCAATCAAAAGGATTAAAAGTACTATGCCCGAACCATATATTAATAAAGGGAAAAAAGTGTCCAATTCTCATAACTCTTCTGAAAATTCCTTTGAATCAATGTCCTCCCATCTCCACCTTAAGGATAATTACTCCCATGTCATCAAGAAAATCCATCCTCAAGGTTCCAATTATCCTAAGCCTATTACAAAAGGAAAAACAAAATAAATATCAAAAGAGAGCAGTAGTGAAAAGAGGCAAACCACTTCTCATAGAAAATATGGTTTTTAATTATGTTAATGATATTTTCTTTTGAGGACAATTTTTATTGATATGATAGAATTTTTGGACAAAAAACACAGCTCTAAATAGATTTTTTTTGGACAGCATGGATATGATGTTATTTTTGGATATAGTCATGTTTTATTTTTTATATTAAAATATTTTACTATTAATATGAGGATTGGAGTTAGAAGGGGATGTTTGAGTTAAATTTTTTCAGTATTATATTTCATGTTTTAATGATTATTAAAGGAATGAAAATTGAAGTCACAAATGGGTTCAACTTATTTATATATTATTTAAATAAAACCTTATTTATATATTATTATTTATTTGTCTCAACTAATTAGTTAAGCTAATTAAGTTTAACAAAAGAAATGTAGTTGAACTACCATAACTTATTGAGAAAGAATAAAAGTTCAACCTATTGAAGAGACAAAAGGGATAGAACATAAGGGGAACTTTTGATATAAGGTATGCTCTATACTTGTGAGATAATTATTTTATTCATTCATTCCGAGTTTAATAGAAATCTAAACCATCATGATGACAAGAGAGTCTTATTGAAGGCAACAAGATTCAAAAGTGAATCATATATTTCAACAACTTGCTTCTAAAGGTGTGTGATCTATATTTGGCAGTCTTTGTGTTCTTTTTTGTTTATGGATTATATTGCATGACTGACAAAGAATATTTTATAGACTCAAGTGACAACATTTTTATGGAAAGTTGATCCAGATTTTTAGCTTTAGTTTTCTTTTGTTGTTAGAATCTTTTTTTATAGTGCTCATCGAAGAATTCTAAGTTTGAATTTGGTCCTACCCTCACAGGGGTTTGTAAAGAGAGTTTTTCTTTGTATCTCGAAATGAAGTTAATATAAAAAATCATATTTCTAATTTCAGTTTCACATGCGTATCTTAATGATATTATTCATATTTTACTTTTATTCTCGTCTGTTTTCCTGTACACACGTATGTATATCTTAGTTTTCTTTATTTTACACAATTACATATAACATATGAAATCAACCTTATTCCCTAGTACATATTACATGTGGATTAAGATGTTGTTTTGAATTAAAGGCTATAAAATCTGGGTAATATTCCCAACTATCTTTCTTTAACAAGATTTAAAAATTCTTGAGTAGGGTTCTTCATACATTTTCCTCAACACACTTGTTGGGATCCAAGCCTTTAACCAAATAATGAACAGAGAGAAAAATAATATAAGACATGCTTACACACAACAACAGAGAGATGGGGGGCAATGCCATTCTTTATTGCTCAACCAAACCAATGAAGAAATGAATACACTAGTCTCTATAAAACCTCATAAGCATCCACATTTATTGAATAGAGATCTCAAGTGTTTTCATCCATATGAAAATCCAAACTCTTTGTAACCTATGAATGTAACTTCAAGGGTATGAGTTGTCACAACCCAACCTATATTATATACACATTAAAATATTTTAAATATATAAAACACAAATTTTAAATCTATATATATATATATATAAGAGAAATTGATTATCCACATTACAAACTTTCAATATAAATAATTTTTATGGTGTTTATATATAAGTTAGAAGATCGTTTGAAAGATGTAGGTTGTGTTGGATTGGCTCTTGCTACTATAGTCATCATCCTTGTACTATATGTTTATGATATTGTTCTTATGCCAATGAATCCCTATGATCTCAAAAAGAAGATTAGAATCCTCAAGGGCGTCTTGTCTAATACAGGTATGACAATGAAAACTCACAAAACAAATATTATGATAGTTAAATCCCAAAATGTCACCTTTGATAGTTTCATATATGACAATAATATCTTGGAAGAAGTGCCTTCACAAAACTATCTTGGAATCAATATTTATCAAAAGCTCAATTGGATATATAACATTGAGAAAATGATAAATGGAGGGTGCAAAGCTTACTATTGGGATTAAAGTAATTTTAAATTAGTGGAATTTCGTCACTCTTGTTATCTTGTGTGGATGAAAAGTTAGGAGATGCAGTATCTCTTGTAAATCGTTCATAAATATAGAGCACATTAGAAATAATTTTATCAATTATAATCTCAAAATTAAAGGCAATAGATCATATCTTATCATCCTAATAGAAGCGAGACTTTCCCCCATTGAGAGAACAACTATGATTAGGTACTTAATGTAGAAGAATAAGATAAACAATATGGATGACACAAGGCTCACCAAAATAGATTCAGAATCCAACCAAAATCCAATGGCTTAAGCGGGGATGACATACTGATGCTAAGTGTTGGCTAAATCATTGAAGAATGAGTTTCATAGTGAAACTGGACATTGGACAATTCCCAAAACACCATGACATGAAAAAATCTGTTAGCTTTTGGACACTAAAAAGATTAAAAATAAAAATCACTTTCTCCTACAGTGCCCTACATATACCCAAATTAAATCTCAATTTCAAAATATGTGTCACAGTATCGACCTTCCTAACCTTTTAGGTCGTCAAAACTGTAGTGATCTTGAAACCTTTCTCCTAATCATTTTTTAGCATAAAAGTAACATTCTAAAAAATTCCTAGTAATATCTTACATGTATTAAGGTCCGATAAACCAATCTTGCTCTCAATAGGAGTTCATTATCATCATTATATATAAATGATACAAATAATCCACATTACAAACTTTTCAATACAAAGGAAAAAATAAAATGCAAATTCTGACAAGTTTTCTACTTCATTCAAATGTGTAAAAGACCTTAGTCGCACTTAAAAGCGAGTACTCTACCATTGAGTCAGCAACCTATATTCCTTCTCTTTCATCTTTAAAAGTATCAATTCATATGGAATTGGACACATATCCCTTTATTAGCCATCTTTATTGGGCATATATTAGAAGATTTGACTATATATGATCTTATCAAAACATTGTTTCTTCACGTTTCATCAATCCTCTGTTTATTTGTAAGAAGATCAGTCTTCTACTTGTCTTGTCAATGAGCAGATTTGATTGTATCAGCCTCAACATTCTTTTAATAATTGATCTTTATGGTGCTTCCATCATCAATTGAATTTTTTATCATGGAATGCTTAGGGTCTATCTATTCATATTCGATAGATTCAATGGATTCGATGCATTATTTGCAGCTAATAGTATTACTACCTCTATAAGGGAAAAAGCTCGTACACATCCACTCCGATTAGCAAGCTTGGTTGGAAATCGTACGAGATCTTATCAATATATATGTAGAACCATGATGTAATGCTTTATGAATTAATTTCACTTCCTCTATGTATGAGATGTATCAATAGAAATAATTAATTAAAATGAAAAGAAAGGAAAAAAAATTCTAATGTAATATATTAGTTATTTTATTATTATAAATGTATATTAAATATAATAATAATTATAATTGAAAACATAAATTTGTACTAAACCCAATAAATCTCAACGTTCTTTTATGGATCTATTACTTAATATTTTAATGGCTCTCTTACTTAATATTTTAATGGTTTAAGGAAAATAAATTACTTAATAAAAAAAATTGCATGATAAGGATAATGATCATCAAAACCGAGTTAAGGTAGATTATTGAACGGATGAAATATAAGCGGTTATGGATAAATGAGACAATACCTGTAAATGTGAAAAGACATAAAGTGTGCTTGAATGTTTTGAATTTGATAAGCTGTGTGTTGGAAAAAAAACCTTAAATATTTGTAAATGTGAAAGGTGTTCAAGTTCACGCAGAGATAAGAATTCACAAAACAGAGTATGGACGGAGCTCTTAGTTCCTCATATTCATATATAAATTTGAAATTAAAATACATGAAATGAGATATTTCTTTATAATTATCCAACTTCACCTACTTAATAAATACAACTTCACCTATTTTATTTATACAATTAATGTGCCTATCCACGTATTTGACTACATCTTTCAACAAAAAGACTTAAAGGGTGATGAAAAGTTTTGAATTTGATAAGCCATGATTGTGCTGAAAACAAGTTTTGAAGTTATGTGTCTGCCCTTAGTTATCCCTACGAATCGTCAAATCTCCAATTTAAAACTTTGAAGTAATTTGGGTGAACTTTTATAATTTTTAAGTTAAAGTTATTCCCACGAATCGTCACATCTATAGCTTCTGTCGGTGTCATCGAATATTTCCAAATCTGTTATGAGTGCATGGGACTGTCATAAAAAGCAGAACCTCACTTTATTTTTGTGCAATGCCACCATTGCCATGAGAGTCCTGGTTTTTGGTTTTGATGCGCAGTTACTCTACTTTATTATGGAGAATACTCCCGAGTGGTATCTATATGCTCACTTCATTCCCATTGATATGAAGAACGGGGGGTCTGTCTTAATGCAGGTCAGATGGGGTTCCAAAGGGATCTGCAATGATGCTGGCACCCTAATCGGTTTCAGGGTAAGTAATAATCTCATCACTCATTCATATCCTCTTTTGATTCTGAATTCATTGCTGAGTGATTCCAGGGTAATTTATATCTTCACTTCGATTGACATTTAAGTGATCAGTATATATAATATTGTGGCAGCCATAAAATATGTTTGTAGATGGTGCAAGCAGTGTTGCAGATTGCAATGAAGCATGAGATCGTGAAATATTTGTAAAGAAACATTAGGTTTCAGTGTATGTTTCTTTTTTTACAGATGGCGAAGTATATGGACACGATGCTTGAGCATAAATTTCAACAGGGCAACTCCAAAACTTTGGCAAATTTTATATTCTTCAATCTATTAGACTTGTCTTATGAAAAGACTTAACTTCTCAGTATGCACTGTCGTGAAATCAAACAAAATCTATTAGACTTGTCTTATGAAAACACTTAACTTCTCAGTATGCACTGTCGTGAAATCAAACAAAAATATATAGTCATTTATTTTATGACAGCCTTCTTGTAACGGCTAAGCTTTGCTAATACCATGAATGTAAGCAAATCCATATATCTTGATACATTCTTGTTTGGCTTGTTTTTTCTTCTTCAAAATAATCCAGATTGCGATGAACTAATACAGTTTGAGTGGATTTAATGGTTAAGAATTGTGTTTCCTCTTAAGAGGTTATAAGTTCAAATTTATAGGGAATAGGGTATGTATACCTTCATAGACTTTACCAATCAAATCTTTAGATGGAAGGGTTCGCTTGTCCCACAAACTAGAAAATCTCATACACCAATTTAATTTAATGTCTAACTTCTGACTTAACTTTAACCTTAAAATAAATTATTATTATTATTATTATAATATTATAACATGTATAACCATGTATAGCTTTTATTCTTGAGCCGGAAGCATGGCCTGCTTAAACTTCTGGCGCAGTTAATGCCTTTTTAAATGAGCAATGTATATAAACCAACACCATAAATTAATAGATAATATTCTTCGTCCACATAAAGATACCTATGGACCTAATCGAACCATTCTATGTTTTTACTTTTCTTTCAGTTACTTTTTTCAGTTTTACAATTTACAGAATTGCAGATTTAGATTACATATTTCAGCTGTCCTGTGTTCTGGGCTTTTTGAGAGTGTTTAATAGATTTATGTATTTAAAAAACAATTTAAACAATGTAAAGTTGTGATGAAATAATCTAAAATAATAATTGAGTTATCAAATTAAAAAAAAAAAAAAAACATAAAAAAAATTACAATAAGCTTAATAAAGATTTTTAATGAAGATTGAGTAAGGTGAAATTTGTGTGTTTCTTAATCTCATGCTTACTCCTTAAGGTAGTTGATTGAAAAATGAATACGTGACTAATAAATCTGTGCCCTCCGCACTCAGCGAGCATTTCAGGTAGTTGATTGAAAAATGAATACGTGAACATTAAATCTGTGCCCTCCGCATTCAGCGAGCATTTTAACATGTTCCAAGAAAGGCTGTTTTCTGGCCGGTATAATAGGATCAAATTTCAAGCCATCGTGGCTTTTTACCATACTTTACATTCAAGGTATTGATGTTTTTTAAAAATTGATTATCAATTGAAGTGAGGACGATTATATTTGTTTCATAAATCGTTTATATTGCGTGTAAAATATTTTAGTTTATAAGAGTAAAAACATGAGATTTAGGGAAACTGAAAAGTGATAATGATAAATGTAACGATAATGTTAATTTCATTTATAATTATTTTATATTAACTTTTCTCATATATATATATATATATGGTGGTATCCTTTTGTAATTCATTTCGTTGTTGATTTTGTAATAGCAAAACATTATATTAATTATAAAATCTGGTTTAGTATATATGATAATATTATTCAAATAATGATGATAATTGATATCACTAAGATATAAGCTATTGATTCTTCCTCACTTCACAAACACTCCTAAGTGGAAAAAATAATTATTGGCATGCACTCCATAAAATATGAGATGTAACACCATGATTTTTTTTCCAGTTCGTCAAATTGTGTTCTAATTGAAGCATGATTTTCCAGTTCGTCAAAATGTGTTTTAATTGAAGCATATGAAAGTTCCTCAAAATGTTTTCTAATTAAAGCATATGAAATGAAACTAAAATAATATTAATTTTTTATTTTATCATTATGTGATTTTTTTAGATTAATTATTCTTCTACCAATTTTTAAAAAATTCTTAATCAATAATATTAATAAAAAAAAATTAATATTATATCATAACATTATATATATATGTGTTTTTTTTAATATTAAATAAGAACATTATATTAATATTTCAAGTAAACATTTTAAATATGTGTTTTAATAATAATGTTTTTTGGTTTTTTTTTTTTGGTTTTTTTGGCTTATTATACAAGTAGAGTTGTAAGTTGCTTTTGAAATTATCTTTTAAAAAGCTAGTGGTCGGTAAAGTAGTAAATGTATTCTACATAGGTTTCACATAAACATAGTTAAATGAAATTTGTAGTAATTAAAGGAAAAAATAACTTTTAAAAAATAAAAAAAATTCAACATTTTTAAAAGTTATAAGTTTTAATCAAAACTTCTTCCTCTAACAATTAGATATTTAAATTCATTAATCTCACATTTGGTTCTAAAAATTAGATATATAAATTCATTAATCTCTCACATTTGATTATCTAAATCTCTCCTCATGAACACTAATTTAAACAATTTCAATAAAATTTATTAAAATACATAAATCTCTATCAAAATTTTCTGAAATATTATATTAGAATGTATTTTTTTTTAAATATAATAATTAGTATTTAAAAATAAAAACATATAAACTTTTTAAATTTCTTTTTTAATCTATAAAATTGATTGTTCTTGATTCACATAACCACCTGCATTTATTATAAGGACAATAATTAATAAATTTGAGAACAGGGAAGTATTCCAAAAGTGATGTGGAGAGAGTGAAATCATGCATCATATACATAAATAAATAAAAATAATTAACTACTATATTCTACCATATAATAAGTTAAGGTATGCTAATCAAATCTAATAAGCTCAGCTAGTATATTAATAAATCAAGGACAATAATTAATAAATTTATTCTACCATATAATAAGTTAAGGTATGCTAATCAAATCTAATAAGCTCAGCTAGTATATTAATAAAACTATATTAATAAAACAAGAACAATAATTAATAAATTTGAAAACATGGAAGCATTCCAAAAGTATTAAGCTCAGCTAGTATATTATTAGAATGTATTTTTAAAAAATATAATAATTAGTATTTAAAAATAAAAACATATAAACTTTTTAAATTTCTTTTTTAATCTATAAAATTGATTGTTCTTGATTCACATAACCACCGGCATTTATTATAAGGACAATAATTAATAAATTTGAGAACAGGGAAGCATTCCAAAAGTGGTGTGGAGAGAGTGAAATCATGCATCATATACATAAATAAATAAAAATAATTAACTACTATATTCTACCATATAATAAGTTAAGGTATGCTAATCAAATCTAATAAGCTCAGCTAGTATATTAATAAAACAAGGACAATAATTAATAAATTTATTCTACCATATAATAAGTTAAGGTATGCTAATCAAATCTAATAAACTCAGCTAGTATATTAATAAAACTATATTAATAAAACAAGGACAATAATTAATAAATTTGAAAACATGGAAGCATTCCAAAAGTGGTGTGGAGAGAGTGAAATCATGCATTATATACATAAATAAATAAAAATAATTAATTATTATATTCTACAATATAATAAGTTAAGGTATGCTAATCAAATCTAATAATCTCAACTCATATATTAATAAAACAAGTGAGATAGTTGAAAAGAAGCAAGTAAACCGCTCAGAACTATTAATTGCTTAACTGTCCATCTGTTGCTTAAGTGTTTATCAACGCATATATATAAAATGTATCCGCATTTTGAATCGTTTTTTTTTAAACCATGTTTTTGTTTAAAACTCCATGCTATTGTAGTGCCTGCGTATATTTTGTGTGCACGTATGAGCTCTAGATTTGAGAGGATCCACCTGTGACTGTGTAGTGCCTGTGTGTATTTTGTGTTCCTGCGTGAGCTCCGGATTTGAGAGGAGCCCCCTGTGACTGTGTAGTTGCATTGTAGTTGCAATGAAGGGACAACAAATGCCCGAAGGCCCTCCAACGTCCAGTCACTGGGCTTGTGTACGGGGGCAGTTGTGAGAAACCTACAAAGAAGCCAAGGTTGAAGAAGGTGTTGTGAGATTTTATTTTCTTTTTCTTGTGCAAGTGGAATTTAATTTACAAAGACTAGTTGACAATGCATTCATTAGTATCAATTATGGGAGTAGTGCTCTCCGGACAAGAAAATTACCAAGAATGGTTTCGAAAAATAAAAAAATTCTCTTATTTTTAATGATTTATGGGAGGAAATTTGTGAAGGCAAGGATGACAATCACTCAAAGAAACCTACAAATGCCAGACAACTTGTAATTTGGAAGAGTAAAGATAAAAAGGAAGATTCTTTAATTTCTACCTCAATCACTGAAGAGGTAAGCAAACATATTCTTTCCAGCACCACAACGTTTAAAGCATTAGAGAAATTGAAAGATCTTTATGACTCCCATTCAGAGCTGGAAATTATACAATTGTTGATGAAGTTGTTTAATCTGGAACTGAAAGATGATAATCCCATGAAGTCAGCTTCCGAAATTAAAGATCTTTTTCAAGATATTAACTAAACTGGTGTCAAATTTGATTTAGAACTCACAACATTTATTAAATCCCTATATCCTACCTATTCACACTACTTAGAGTCTCTTCAAGCTAGTGGACAGATGAAAGCCATGAATTTTGATAAACTTGTAGACAAAATTGTTGAAAGAGAGAAAGCTTTTGGGAAGAAGGAATCTTTTTCCACTTCCATAGTTGAGACTTTGTGTCTTGCACATAAAGAGTAGAAACGTAGAGGATATTCTACTAGATTTGACAATATTCACAGAGGTTGTGGTAGGAGACCATTTAGAGGCAAGGGGGGTCATTATCATCAAGGAGACAGACAACAAAAACATTTTCAGAATGATAAACAATCTCTTAAGTGTTATAGGTGTGGTAAACTAGGGCATACCTCTTCTCATTGTTGCACTCCTTGGGATATGATTAGTGAGAAGAAAGAGCAACAACCTCCAGACAAAGGAAAACCACCTGACTCTGCCAACTATATTGTTGCACATTGTAATCTTAGTATAAATGAGGTTTTTAGCACTTGTTTTGCTTCTTGGGAAGACACTTGGATTTTAGATACTGGAGCCACTTGCCATATGACCTTTAGAAGAGATATTTTTGAGACATTCAGTAATCACATTGATGGAATAGTTTATTTTGATGATAAGTCCCAGTTAAAGTCTTCAGGGATTGGATCTATTCGACTTCGCCTATCAGGGCTTGCTGATTATATTTTGCATGATGTTCTTTATATTCCTCAATTAAAAACAAATCTCATGTCTCTCATACATGTCAGGGAACAAGGACATTCTATACATATGTTTGATGGTATAATTGAAATAAGAAAAGCATCTAATCAGGTGATTGTTATGATTGGTGTTGAAGAAGACAAACTTTTAAAACTTAAAGGGACATCCTCTTTTCAATCTAATTCAACTCTTTTGGCTCAACATAGTGATACTCTGTCTTCTAGCTTATTGTGGCATGCTCGTTTTGGTCATATTAATTATGATAGTATCCGGATTATGAAACAACAAGATATTCAAGGGCTTCCTGCTATTCCAAGAAAGCTTTCTCCATGGAATGCTTGTATTCTAGGCAAGCATTATAAACAACATTTTTATGGATCTACTTCTCGAGCTTCCATAAAGTTAGGTCTCATACATTTTGATTTATGTGGGCCCATGCCTATTCAATCTGCAAATGGTAATAAATATATGTTGACTTTTATTGATGACTACACCAAGATGTGTTGGGTTTATTTGTTGAAAGAGAAATCTGAGGTTTTTGCAACTTTTAAGAATTTTCATTTATGGATTACAAATGAAACTCAACTTAATATTGGCACTCTACGATCAGATAATGGTGGTGAATACACCTCTAATGAATTTGAAAAGTACTTACAAGATAATGGTATTAAACATTAGAACATTGTTCCTTATACTCCACAACATAACGATGTAGCAGAGCGCATGAACATAACTTTGCTTAATATGGTAAGGTCAATGATGTTTTTTCAGAATGTCAGGTTGATGTTTTGGGGAGAAGAAGTATTTTGTGCCATTTATATTCACAATTGTTTTCCTTCAACTGCCATCAATAATAAGTCCCCTTATGAATTGTGGTATAATCGTCTTTTTGTTGTTCAACATTTCAGAGATTTTGGTTCTCCATGCTATGCTTTAATTCCTAAACAACAACAAGACAAATTGGGTGCAAGAAGTCACAAATGTCTTTTCTTGGGGTATTCTAATACCTCCAAATATTATCTATTGTATGATGAGGAAAACAAGAAATTTTTTGTTTCAAGAGATGTTGTTTTTCTCGAATTTGCTAAAGATGCTTCTACTATTGATAGGAAACTCAATCATTTGGAAAGATTCTCTTCCAAGAAGTTTTATTATGAATGGGATAATGCTATCCCACATCCTGAAGGGGGGATCCATATTCTAGATCAGTCTGTGGATTTTCCTTCAACAACACCAAAGAGTGAGACCACATCAAAGAATGAAGAAAAATTAGTTGATAGCAATGTTTTTTATGATAATAAAGTTTTTGTAGAAGAACAATTGGTTGATAATAATGTTCCTACTGAGGAAACATTGGAGGATAATAATGATCCTGAAGAACCTATTTCAAACACTCTTGAAACTGAGCAAACATTGCATCATTTAGTACACAGATCAACACGAACCAAGACAATGCCAAAAAGGTATGGTGAATTTGAGTTAAACATTTATGTTGTTAATGAACCTACTATTTTTGAAGAAGCCATTAGTTGTAATGAATGGAAAGATGCAATGCAAAAAGAGTATGATGCTCTTATTAAAAATGGCACTTGGAGGTTGGTGGATCCTCCTATTGGCATCAAACCAATTGGTAGTAAGTGGATTTATAAAACTAAATATAAAGTTGATGGTTCTCTTGATAAGCACAAAGAAAGACTTGTAGCAAAGGGGTGTGCACAAAAAGAAGGTGTTGATTATACAGAAACATTTTCTCCCACAACGAAATGGGACACTATTAGAACTTTATTTTCTCTTGCAGCTCAAAAAGGTTGGAAAATACATCACATGGATGTAAAAATTGTCTTCTTAAATGGAGATTTAAAAGAAGATGTTTATATGTTGCAGCCAAAGGGTTTTTCTGTTAAAGGAAAAGAACATAAAGTATGCAAATTGATAAAATCATTGTATGGTTTAAAACAAGCACCTCATGCTTGGTATGAAAAGTTAATTGAACATCTTCTCAAGTTGAATTATAAGCATTTCAATCTAGATGATGCAACTTTATTTGTTAAGAAAGTTGGAAGATCGGTTGTATATCTAGTTGTCTATGTAGATGATTTGCTTATCACAAGAAATAATGATGATTATATAGCATCTATTAAAAAAGAGTTGCATAAGGTTCTTGATATGACAGATTTGGGATTATTACATTATTATCTAGGGATCGAAGTAGATAAAAAACTGAAGCACATTTTTATTTCTCAGAAGAAATATATTGGAGAACTATTGAGAAAATTTGAGATGAAGGATTGTAATCATGTTTCTACTCCAATGGAGAAGAATCTAAAGCTTACTTCAAATGAAGCTAGTGCATTTGAAGATCCAACAAAGTATAGACAACTTGTTGGAAGTTTAATTTATCTTACTACTACTCGTCCTGACATAACTTTTGTTGTAGGAATCCTTTCCATGTTTATGCATCAGCCCTGTGAAGGTCATTGGACAACAACAAAACGAGTGCTCAAATATTTAAAAGACACTCAATCATATGGCATCAAATATTCTAAAGTTTCAGACTTCCATCTCATTGGTTATTCAGATTCTAACTTTGACGGAGATGAAGAGCATGGGGTATCTACTTCAGGTTATTTGATGAATCTTGGATCAACAACCATCACTTGGAGATCACGAAAGAAATCAATTCCTGCTGATTCTACAACTGAAGTTGAATACGTTGCAGTAGATCAAGCCACAAAAGAAATAATTTGGCTTCGGAAAATTCTTGAAGACTTGCAGGAGAAACAAATGATTTTGACGCCTCTCTTTGTTGACAATACTTCTGCAATACAACTGGCCAAAAATCCTAAATTCCATGATCGAACAAAGCATATCAACACCAAATATCATTTGATTCGGCATCATGTTGAGGTCAAAACCATTCATCTCAATCATTGTTCCTCTTTAGAGAAAATTGTGGACATCATTACTAAAGCTTTGGGTCGAGAGAAATTTGAAAATTTTCAAATGATGCTTGGGATGAAAAATGTCCCTTCGGATTAAGGGGGGAATGTTAAATAATCATCCGACAGTTATCCGCAGTTCGTTTAACCACTCAGAACTATCAACTGCTTAACTGTCCATCCGTTTCTTAATTGTCTATCAACGTATAAATAAAAAAATGTATCCGCATTTTGAATTAATAACATGAGACCTCAGAGTACTGTGGAGTTTATATTTGGCTGTGTACAATTAATTTACAATACAACTGGTTGAAGAATTGAAGATATAGTAGGATTCCTTGAGAATTGATTAATGTACAACCATGTAAAAAAAAAAAATTAAAAATAAAAGAACAAACCCAATTAATAAAGTAACTTATTTGTTGAAGGGTTTTTCGGGATGTCATCATTATATATCTCAACTCTACTTCTTCTCGAAATATTCTTAATTGATTAGATTAAAATGTCTAGTAATAAATGATTTTAACAAGGCTGAGGAGTTGATTATCAAGAAAATTTCATCATATCCAATCATCTCCTCCTTCTGGTGGCCTCATCCTCATCTTTTTAGCATCACCCTAATAAAAATAAAATAAAATAAATATCTTTCAAACAAACATCTCTCTTCCTTTCAGTGGCCTCGTCTTCATAGCATCATCTTAATGAAAATGAAATAAAATAAATCATTCAAACAAACATGTATTCCAACATCTATATGCATTAAAGGTGCATTAAAACACATCTATTATTAATTATTAATAAAATTTCTCCTCCCCGGTTTTGAACGAGAATGCTACTTCTCTGCGGTTTTGAAATTATACGAGAATAATACTTCTCCTTTTTTTTAAGTAGAAATTTTATTTCTAAGATTATATATCTAGGGTTTTCAACACCAATAATACTTTTTTTTTTAATGAGATATTTTATTTCTAAGATTATATATCTAGGGTTTTGAACTGAAATAATACTTTTATGTTTATTTATTTATTAGGAGATATTTTATTTCTAAGATTATGTATCTAGGTTTTCGAACCTCTATAGTTTTTACCTTTTTTACCGTAAATAATCTCAGTAGTTTCTCTAGACTTCTCTGTAGTTTTCATAAATTATTTTTGGCTTCTTCAAAGGGTTGAGCATTTGCACATCTGAAATGATGTGAGTCACTTATTAATTTGATTCAATTTTAATTTTAAGTAAAGAGATTTAAATATATTTATTTTTAGTTTCAGGAGTAAAAGTTGATTTTAAAGATAAAGTCAATCCATAATAATAATTGTTACATATTTTTTCTCTTCTTTTAAATATGAGCACTCTACCACCTATTCCAAAAACTCATCCTAACAAGGGGAGGCCCCCCAAAATCACCCTAGATTTCCTTTACTATTATATGGATATATGGAATCAGTAGAAAAAAAAGAGAAGAGAGAGATGCCAAAATCCAAATAGAGTTAGAAACATTAGAAAAAAAGAATGAAGAAAAAGACGTAAAACTCAAAATAGAGCTAAAGGCAATGATTGATAAAAAAAATTAAAGATGCCATTCAAACTCAAATAGAGGATAGATTCTTAAGGTTCAAGAGTGAATTGCATACAATGAAGGATATAATTCAATAAATGGAAAAACATAAACAATCAACCCAAGAAGGAGGGGTTGAGGAAAATCACAACTTGAGAGATAGGTTTAAAGAGATAGAAGAAAAACTAACCAACAATTTGACCCTCATTAATATGTAAAACAAATTGGATATCAAACCTATCAAAGAGGAAATGAATAAGCTAATGGAATTGGACCATGAGCGTAACAAAAGAGCCTTGAGCCTCATAATTTTTGGTATAAAAGAACAACAAGAGGAGGATATGCTAGAAATAGTAAAAGAAGAATTAAAAAATAAATCACAAATTGATACAACTTACCTCATAGAAGCAAAGAGGCTAGGAAAAATAATTGATCAC